>JAQFXN010001375.1:0-15589 GCA_034693365.1 Liacarus xylariae
TTACTTATCTATAGCTGGTGTTTCAATAAATTATAATAATTTTTTAAAACCCTCATTGAAAAATGTTAAGGACAGATCTAAATAATGCATATGCCAGGGTTCCAATCTGCTAATGTGGGAGTGCTTGCAGGAGTATGGGAAAGATGGCAATTTTTGAGGGCCATTGTCTTTACACTTAGACTGTAGTAGCAGTGTTCGGGTTGTGGGCATGCTGTCCAATCAATTCAGTAGGCTCAGACAAGGGTTTGTACTTTCCCTTCTTCTTTTCATTGTATTTCACTACTTATTTATGAAATTTTGATTGGTTTTAAGTTATGAAATGATAAATTAATTTTTTCTAATAATGAGAAATTACCTATCCTTATTTTCCTTATTTCGAAACTCTTCTATTATTTGCAGTACAATTGCTGTCAAAGTTAAAAGTTAGTCCCATAAAGAACACACATTTTTTATGTTTTATTAATTTGTTATCTTTTTTAAATCAAATCGATGACTAAAAACGGGAATGGGAATCCGTTTTATTAAAACTCAGTCCCTTCCCATTCCCGTGACTCAATAGTCACTCCTGTTCCTTTCCCATTCCCTTGCAATCGAGACATCTAACAAACACACTTAGGTCTAACACTATTTCTTGTATCTGTCAAAAAGTTAATAAAATCAAATTTAAATAATTGACTTTGGTAATAAAAATTAAAGCGGTAATTCCAAAATCTTTTGAACACTTATTTTGCTGAAACAATCCTTAGCGACCCTTGATTTAGAATCATTGACATTACTTAATATTTTCAATATTTTCTTTATTTCAAAAACTGTATTTTAAATATCAAAGAATTCTTAGCAAAGGTAAACACAGAAATGAAAATTTTACTGTATTTAAAAAATTAATCCTGAGTAATTTATAATTACAAAATTAATTTCAACTGTTATATCCAGAAGATATTTCAATTCTGTAAATTGCGTATAAAAATTCAACATTCTTTAAACCAGCTCCTGAAATATTTTTCTCATCAAATGAATATTTTAAAAGATTTGCATAAAACTGCGAAGGTCATAGTCACAGATAAAGTGGGGGTCGGTGGACGTGGGGACAAATATAGAAATCAAAGTATCTAAAAACAACTTTATTTTAAACTTGGAACCATTAAAATCGGATTAGGAGAAGTATTAAAAAAATTAATTAAAATTTGTCAAAAAATTTCTCTAAATTTAAATTTAAATTTTTCTAGAAGGGTAAACAGCGATGGTTTTAAGTTTAAAATAAAGTTGTTGTTAGATACTTTGATTTCTATATTTGTCCCCACGCCCACCGACCCCCACTTTATCTGTGACTATGACCTTCGCGTTTCTATGCAAATCTTTTAAAATGTTCATTTGATCAGAAAAATATTTCAGGAGCTGGTTTAAAGAATGTTGAATTTTTATACGCAATTTACAGAATTGAAATATCTTCTATCGTTTAGGAGATATTCCTATTTAATTTTGTCTAAACTTTTTGATTTACCTTATATGTGTTTTTTGACTGTTTTCCATTGAAAATTCATGGTTTTTGAAGTTGATTTTGAACTGCTTTAAGCAATTCGATCAATTTAATTTTAGTATCATAAACACTTCCTCTTTGTGATGCACTTGACCTCCGCCTCCTACCTAATGGGGGTCAGGTGGGAGATATAGGGTCAGCGTTTGTCTCGTAATTTCATATATCACATGATCCAAATTAATTTTTATCTTATGGGTAAGAACTGCCGATTAATAAACTCAATAATGCAAAAAACAAAATTAAATTATCTCAAACCGTTTAAAAGTTATTACAAATATTCAAGCGCAAAGATTAATGAATAATCCTTCTAAGTCAGTATGTAATGTGATTGGCTTTGCGGCCACATATAAAAGATGATATCCTATTTTCTCCCTTCTCTTCTGGTCATCAATAAGACATCTTAAATATACGAACCCATTGTCTGTAACTTTTCTGTAACAAAACAATATTCTTCATTATATTTCTCAGATTAAAAGTGGCAATAATTTAATATCGTTATGAGAAATCATACATTAAAAAAATAAATAACAAAATAATATTGAATTGGTTTTACAGTAACAAAAAACAATAATAAAGACTATTTAATAAATTGAGTTTTAAATTCTATACATTAAATTGAAAAAGAAGTCAAATCTATATCAAATTCATAAACAGATGTTTGAAATCAAATGATTTTTGAGAATTTAATTTAAAAAGAAATACAATATCTTTTTAACATTTTAAAATAATAATTTTATAATAGAAATATTTGCAGATTATTTAAACTTTAAATGAAAATTTTGTCAAACTGTTTATTCAGACGAATAAAAAAAAATGATCCAAGTTTCTAAATGCATAGTAGTTTATTTTATAACTTATCCAGAAGATTTGAGAAGTATATGAGAAGATTTAAAACTAAAAAACGTTTAAGAAGAAGCAACTCTTCTTAAGTCTTATAAGTGTTGCAGTATAATAGTCACATACAGTTGAACATTAAAACAATAATTTTGTAAGAATATTAGTCAAATAAATTAATTTATTAATAAACTTTGCAAAAATATTGACTCAATGTTTAACTGTATGTGTCTATTATACTGCAACACATAGTCATCTTATAAGACTTAAGAAGAGTTGCTTCTTCTTAAACGTTTTTTAGTTTTAAATCTTCTCATATTATAAGTAATTACATTCAAATATTGACTAATTCTCAATACGAATTATCTTCAACTATCTTGAACAAACTAATTAATTTCAAATTGAAGTGTCCTGTCTTTATATTTACCAATTAATGACAAAACCAATAAATATTTGAAAACTTGTAAACTTGAAACTCATTAACTTTTAAGAAATATTCAGATAACTTCAGTGCATTACAAATAGAATACGGTTCCACTTGAGGTATTTTGAGTTCAATCAATAAATCAATCTAGACACTGTAAGTATTTTGCCAAAGATTATGCGTTTTAGTGATGAGTTTTTCGATTTCAACTGATTACTTAAAGCAATAATGCGAAATTGCTCATTTTCATTCACTTAAATGTTTTTTAACAGAATATTATTTAGATTATTTTAACTAGATCTAAAAATAATATTATATTTAATGACAATTTAACTAAATTTAATCAATTTTTTACAGAACTTTTTATCAATTTATAAGTTTTGTATTAAATAGCTCTTCGATGTCATTTCGTTAATAGCTATTGGGGCGGGGGAGAATTTATGCAATCTTTTACCTTATCCATTTCTGGTACTGCCTCTGCAGTCAAAATATAAATGTAATGTCAAAGTTTAAAATATTTATAGATTATTTCACTAAACCTTTTGCAATTTGCTTATTTGTATTTGTCATTAAAAATTTATGCTTGTCATTCTATTTAAGATTATTCATTCTGTTAACACAACATTTTAACACATTTCATATATTATTCTTACACTAAAAGATAAAGAAGATGCTGTTATGTTCATCCCTTGATGTGCCAAATCATCCGTAAAAACAGATAAATAGTTTGCAATAAACAGATGTAATCACTATCTTTGAAATCTTTCTTTCATCTCTTCCTATATCATTTATCTCTGTTAATAAATGTGTGCATGAGGAAATTTTAATTATGTATTTGAGTCAAATTTTATTTTTTCAAACTAATATTATTCTCTAAGAAATAAGAAAATGTCTAAAAAAATTTCATTGGTTTCTTAAATTAATTAGATTCAGTTGATATTTGGAATCAATTTTGGCATGAATACTGGCACAATAAAATTTATTTTGGTGAATTATGCAAATTGCATTTATTTTTTTACACAACAAAAATAGATGCTTGGACTTATTTTAGTCGCTTGTGCTCGTTGCCAAATTAACCAACAGACTTTTGCACCAGCATTAATATAACTACAACTTTAAATAAATATGTTTAAAAAACTAATAGGAATAAAAACATTGATAAAATAGTCCTTTTTAGGCAATTAATTATTTTCTTTGTTTGCCAAGGTTAGAAAAAATAAAAATTAAAACATATCGTTAAAAACTATAAAATTGTTTGAGGGTGAGTATGGGGCGACTACTAGATTGGGATAGCCAGGCTAAAAATTGGGAGCATGTAAATATTAGTAACTATGAACTTAAGTGTATATAAAGCGAGAATTATAAAGACCAAAGAAAATGTGTTTTCTAATTGAATGAGGGATTTATTAAATATATTACATTTAATTTGATAAATAAATAAATGGATATTGTCTTGGTGTATAATGAAGAAATCTGCATTTTCGTTGCTTACACAGTTGAATTTATGATATAATAATACTTTGTAATTTATTTTCGTGAAGTAATCAGTATTTTTGGACTTATAAAAGTTGTGAGTGATTTTCAAATAACTATATGGCAATAAAGTCTTAAATATCAATTCAAATATGAGTTATAAGTGAAATAAAAGATTTGAGGGAAAAAGTTATTTTATTCCAAAAACTGTAAGAATTTTTCTTACTTTTGCACAACTTTTTATTACAATACTTTTAATATTATAAAATATTACAAGTATTGTAATAAAAAGTGCAAAAGTAAGAAAAATTCTTACAGTTTTTAAATAATGACTTCACACAACTATATTGTATGACCAAAAACTATTTATACACTTATTCTGAATTTTCTTATCTTCACATTTTCAATAGCACTTATATCTCGTGAGCATCTCTTATCAGTTATCACATGAAATCTTAAAATAAGGTTTGAATTTATATTTCAATGAATAAATATTTTAGTTTATTCTTATTTAATCCCATTAAATTTTGTCAACCCTAATCAATCTGTATAAAATCTTAATTCATTATTTTATTCCATATTTAGAATTTTATTTTAAGGTTTATATTAATTTCTATTTTATAGAAAATTTAGCATAATACCAACTGTCATTGTTAGCTAAAGGTAAATTTTACTTTATTCGTATTTTTTGAAAAGTATACTCCAGCTAGCAATTAGAAAAAAATTACCTCCTCTATTATAGTCTAATTAGATAGCAAGTAATTAATATGTGGAATATAATTTAATAGTTTCATTAAAGTAAATTTCATTGCAATGGAATGACGGACCAGGTAATCTTTTTAATAAATACTGTCGTTTATATAAAATTGTTACTGTAAATAGTTGTCAAAATATACAATTTAATAATTTCAAATTTGGTCTATAATACATTAGTTTGTCCTATTATAATTGCACATACTATAACTTTAAAAACAAATAAAAAATGATTTTAAAAAGCTTATATAAAGTTTAGTTAAGACTTGTTTATATGAATTTTCATTCCTATAAAATTGGCTTGAAACCAATATACTGTTTCTTAATAATCTAATTTTTTAAAATTGAGACTAAAAATCAAAATAAATTTATTTGATTTAAAAATATTTGAAAAATAATATTCTTTTGTAATTATATCTTAATTACATCGATAATTATAATAACTATACCTTAATAACAATTATTTTAATTAATAAGAAATATTAGAATAAAATATTTGTTTAAACAACTATTGTTTGGTTAAGAATGAATAGATAAAGATATTTTTTTTATTACAATAAAAAATTTAATTCGAAACATCATTGAGTTATTCAGAATATTTGATATAATTTTATGATTGTCTATAAAAGTGCCCAAAAGAATTAACGAAGCATAAAAAATAGCAAACAATTGTCCTTGGCCATTCTGATATCATATTTTTTAATTTGAGAAATTAGTCTAAATATTCTTTTAATTTTTAAATAATTTAAAATAAAATACTAAAAATGAAAGTTCTAGATATTTGTCACCAATACCTCCACCCATAATGTGCTTTTGAGACTGAAAAAGAATAAAATTATTAAATAAAATTGAACAATTTTTGTTTTTAAAAAAATTTTATTTAATAAAATTTTTTATTTATTTTCATTTTTATAGTTTTATTTCAATTGAATTTTTAGAAATTACATCAGCTTTTGAATCAATGATTTTAGTAAATTTTACACAAATATTTATAATTAACTCAATAGTTATTTAAATAATGTAAGCATACTAAAATAAAAATAGAAGAAACTTATATAGTGTTTAGGTCAGAATAACTACTAGCAAAATTTTTGAAATAGATATTTAAGTCTAATTTTTGGTTTGACATATTAAAAAAATAATAAACTGAATATTCCGTAATATTAAAAGTAAATGTATTTGTAATAAATCAAAAGCATTTAAATGTTGAGAAGACATAAATCATTACTTTTTCATTAAATTACATAGTATCTTTGTGGAAATCTTGACATGATAATTTCCCTATACAGAAAAATGAACTCCTAAATCTTTGTTGCAAATTGGAGGACATTTAATTATTTTTAATTTTATAATAGTGAAGCAATTAATTTTTAAAGTCTTTCAAAATATAATTATACAGCAAAAATTTATTCATTTAACGCTTACAGCAAATGAGATTCGTGTCACTGCTTTAGACCCCAAATGAGAATCGACTCTTACTCTAAGCCCGCAAATGAGAATCGTTTTACAGCATTTCATTTAACAGAAAACTTTTTTCAATTGAATTAAAATAGAAATTTCATTAATAATTTTTAAAAATGTATTTATAATTTAATATTAAAATATTTAAAATTGAATTCACTCGATTATTTATAATTTCTTGCATTTTCTACAATGAAATAACTTTCCATGTGTCTGATAGAGTATCAGTCGGACTGACACTACTATCTATTTTTTCAATAACCAAACCTCTGATATGATTATTCTTACCTGTATATGTTACCCTCTTATTAATCAATATATTTTCATTATTAATAATCACAATTTATTTGATTTATTGTAATTAAATATTAGAAATAATTTGTTAAAAGTATTTGTTTACACTTTCTGTTAAATGAAAACTTCTGAAATGCTTTCAAACGATTCTCATTTGCGGGCTTAGAGTGAAAGACGATTCTCATTTGGGGTCTAAAGCAGTTACACGAATCTCATTTGCTGTAAGCGTTAAATGAATAGAAAACTGCTGTATCTGGGCAATTTCTCAAAGATCATATAAAATTGCTTCCAATTAATTTTAAATATTTAAAATTAAGTGAGCTTTAAGAGATTTTAATAATCTGAAAATATTATTTCAAGGTTCTTATTTTATTTTATTATTGTGATTATGTTTTAGGTCATCGATGAAAATATAATATTTAAACAAGATAATGCAAATTAACTAATAATTTAGAAAATTTAGTAAGAATTTAAACGTTATAGATCGCCGGTCTTATTCCCACAATTAATAGAATCGACACTTTCTTAAATTGAATCAAATGATAGAAAAAGTTATCAGAAATGTTTAAATTGAGAGGCAGATAGAGAAGACATTAATTTCCTGAATCAGGACTTTTTGAGTAAATGTTTAAAAAAAAGTTATATTGCTCGATTTTGTATCTTGATCGCAGCGGTTTCTGGACTGGATCCACAGAGGAGATATTAGATAGTAATTTTTTTGCAAACTTCCTCTTTAGAATCAACTTGGATTATATGGGTAGGAGTAAAATGACGATTCTAAAATTGCGACCAATTCTAAGATTGCTATTTCACAGAATTCTTACAGGATGATATATTTTAACACATGTCAACTTGACATAATTTTTTAAATTCTGCCAAAAGTCCAAAATCATTTATGTCCCACTAGAGCCCATAGGTTATAAAGTTTTTGACCTTCGCGTCCTTGGATTTAAAACCGTAAATCTTAAATGCATTTTAAAAATATATTACATTTCTGAATTAAACTGTAGAATGTTAAAGTAATTTATGCTTACTCCACTTTCACACCAATTATAGGTCCATCACTTATAGATGCTCTTTTTTAAAAATAGTCTCTAATCACAATTTAAAATGAATTTCGTTCAAAAATAAATAGTCTTGTTGTTACAAATGAAATTATAATATATAACAACGGATTTGTGCTTTTCATTATATTTGTTCGACAGGAAAGCATGATTTGGGGAGTCAAACGATTGTTAATATTAGTTCAATATATAAAGATTTAAAGCCGGACATAAACGCGTGATGCATCCACGAATAGCCCAGATAATGAAAAGTACAAATTCAGTGATATATAACAATATGGAATTTTGAGATGTTCATAAATGAAACTATACAATTAATTTTATTTTGTAAATTAACTAAAAAAATATTGAACCTGGAATATTAAAATTTATTTTTATATAATTTATAATATCAAAATGTTTTCAAATTGTCATTGAAAGAAATTTTAATAATATTTAATATCCTTTGAGATTTTAGATCAAACAATTTTTCATTTTTAATGTGACAAATTAATTTTATCATTTTTTAAAAGTGATTAGGATAATAATTCAGGGATTAATTTATAATAATCTTGTTCATTAGCTTATTTATTTATTTAAATAAACAATTCATAAAATAAGCTTTGAAACAATCGAAAACTTGATAACTGGCCAAACAATTGTTAAATACATAATCACATATCATAACGAGATTGTAATGAAAGTCGTTTTAAGTTATAAATTAATTTATAATAATTATAAATCAATTAATGGATTTCAAAAGAATTCTTTTTTGTGCACTAAAACCAAAAAAAGTAAACTAAAAATTTTTGACTTATTTTTTAAAATTTGATTTTTATTCGCAAAGGTTTTCGAAAAATCATTTTAAAAGATATAAAGAATCGATAAGAGACAGTACCACACCTTTTGGACGTAAAAATTTTAATAAAATTTAAATATAATAAGAAAAAATTTTAAAAAACTTTTGCTTTTATTGTAAATTCTGATAATTAAATAAAAAAAGTAAAAAGAACCTTTTGCTAAACCCATGCAAATAAAGTGGTTTTTCACTAATGAAGTCCTTGTACTTGATTTTGGATTACATGCATTTACTATTGAAACCCAATCCTATATCTGTATTAATGATACCATACTTAAGACACTTTAAATACATGTGAGAAATAACAAAATTTCACGTTTTATGAAAAAAATTTAGTTTCAATGACACAAATCAAGAAAGGTATAGTATATAAGTCTGCGAAACATTTAATTCATTCATTCACTTCTATTAACAGTTTTGGTTTAAGAGACAACAAAAACTACTTCAATAATGAAAATCGCAATCGTTTTGTGCGCTTTAATCGGCGCTTCTCTGGCCTCTCCCTTATTGTCTTACGGAAAGAATGTAAACACTGGCCGATCACAGGTCTCACGAAGTGATGACGTAAGTCATAGAATATTCTGTTTACTTAACTATTCTAACAATTAAAGAATCCCACGACTAATGTTATGTTGAATTTTCTATATTTATGTCCGTTAGGGTCACGGAAACTACCAGTTCGGCTACGATGAGGAACACCACGAAGGGGGCACTTCTAGAAGAGAGAGTGGAGGCAAAGGATGGCAAAAGGGTTCGTACGAACTGAGAGACAGAGACGGTCGCAAACGAACTGTCAATTACGTGGCCGACGCTCACGGATTCAGAGCACAAGTCGATACCAATGAGCCCGGAGTCGACAGCAAAGAAGATCCCGCAGACGTGAAATTGAGCGGACGTCCTATCTATGTGCAGGAGCCAATCAGGGTTGTCTCTTATGCCGTTCCCCAGACATACAAAACAGTTCAGCTCAGCAACAGCTACGATGACGGAAGCTATAGAAGCTATGGCAGTGACAGCTATGACAACAATGACAACTATGGCTACAGTGGCTACAGTGCACCATCCAGTTACTCCTACTCCACGAAACTTTAAATATCTTAGATATGCTTAGATCTGGTTTTACAAATGACTTTTCTGACGATTAGATTTTTTTGATACAAAATATTTTTATAAACGATTAAAAAATATACTTATTTTTATTAAGTTATTATTTCACTTTCAACAACTTTGCTCTTAATGTGTGTCTAAACTGTTTTTATAACAAATATATGTTTTGCTGAATTTTTTGGTAATTGATTGAAAATACAATAAAACCATTGATTATCAAAACCAGACTTTTTATTATTTACAAAAGTATTAATGAAATCGTAATAATATTCTTAATATTCTTTAAGCAATATTTTTAATTAACACCTCATTTGTTCCTGAATTCAAATTAACATTCAATATATGTTTGAAATTTACCTTATTAAATAAGTTATGAATTATCAATTAGGATGCCCTTGTACAGATTAATGGAGCAACTCTTTATTTTCATTAATGTCCAATAAAAACATTCATGATCAATAAAACAATTATAACAGTTTGATAAAAAATAAAGTAAAAAATTTCGTAAAGCTTTGATGTGAAATATCAAAATTTTACTTGTTTTTGGGTAATTTATAATTGAATATTTGAATGTAAATTATGTAATCAATCATATTTGAAGTAATTATCCAAGGCTTTGATTATCTTTAATTTGAATTAATTGTTTTTCTTAACAAAAGATTAGAAATAATTTTGATTATTATTATTCTAACAAATATATAAAAATATAATTAAACTAATCTTTGAGATCGACTTTGATTTTGTTAGAAATGTAGACATAATAATTGAATATTGTTAATTAAT
The DNA here is from genome assembly GCA_034693365.1 of Liacarus xylariae. Classification (NCBI taxonomy): domain Eukaryota; kingdom Metazoa; phylum Arthropoda; class Arachnida; order Sarcoptiformes; family Liacaridae; genus Liacarus; species Liacarus xylariae. The sequence continues at coordinate 10,569 of JAQFXN010001375.1, forward strand.
TTAAGATATAATAATAATTTTGCTTGTTTGAAAGAGATTCAAGAGATGCAATTCATATATTAGATAAACTACTGTAATTTAATATTTTTAAAATAATTCTCTGCTAATGCTGATGGAGATTATCATCAAGCATAATCTATGTCAACTGAATTAGGTATATAAAGGAGATATAATTTATCTAAAATCTACATGGCTATCAAACTTATCTCTTTCCATTGGCAAACATTCAAAAAGTACGTATGGAAAACTCGTGAAAATCTAGATTTTCCCCTCCCTTTTCGTATGCACATTTTTATTGTGTAACTAATGAAGTTGGAAAGGTAATTTCAAACTATGTTCGAAAATCCAGGTTAGATTAAATTCTTATATATTTGAAGAGTATCTTTATTTTCATATGGATTAAAATTTAATTATTACTCATTCATTCAACGCAGTTTGAAATTACCTTTCCAACGATGTATATATCGTAGGGGAAAATTGAGAAAATATTTGTTAAAAGCATATATTATTATAAAAATATCGTAATTTAACCCCTAAAAAAATACCAAGGGGTTGGTTGGACACTCTGAAATTTTGTATAGTAAACTTATAATTAGACACTTTATTAATTAGTAAAATCAAAATTGCAAATTTTTATCGCCAGCCAAATCCCTTGCATTGTTAGACCCACAAAATTTACTTCAAGAAGCAATTTCGAAATATGCCAAAGTCACATTGTAAATTAAACATACTATTTTAAATTGTATGCATTAAATAATGTTATAATTGAATTGATGAAGATTTACAGTTTGAAAATATAAAAATACCATGAAGTGAATTTTATATTAAGAATTGTTCCAACTGATTTGGATGTAAAGTCAAGTAGTCAATTCCATGTTACACTACTGAATCGATACTTATAGACAAAATAACTCTATCTCGAAATGTGTGTAGAATTTTGATCGAAGGAAAAATTATACAAAACATTGAGTAGAATTAATAAAATGTGGTTAATTTTGTCTATATTTAGGTAATTCAGTGTGTATTGACTGATTGGTTTTCCAAACCCGCTTCCCAGTGGAGACTGGCTTGTGTGCTCGCTTCCCTGACCAGCAGGGATGGGAAAGGACGACGAAGTCAGGGGGGTATTTGTGTTTTTTGCCAGTATTTGTAACCAATCGCCAGTACCCGTCTCATAGACGTAATGTTAAAGATTTATTTCTCAGAGAGGGTATTCCTGGCTGTACCCCCTTCGCCCATCCCTGCTGACCAGTGGTCACTCTGTGTTCATTTCATCTCACTCATTAACTTAATAACATCAGGTCTTGAGCTTAGCATAAGCTAGATTATATTATGCTAGATCTTAGATTATAACCTGAAAAGTAAAATGATTGTTCTTATATTTTTGGTAATTTTTTAGATTGTTACTATTTTAGTTCAATTTTGTATTCTTATAGCCTAATTATTAGAATCTAATGCATTCATTACAGAAAGATTTTGAGTCAATTATGGATTAGTTAGAGATTTGCTGATAGAATAATTGAGCAATTCGTAAAATTAGACATTGATGGTAAAGTATGTATACACTCAGGCTTTTCGTATCAAAGATTGAAGCAAATTAATTTCAGTTTTAAAAAATTGATCTATCATTTAAAATATTAATTAATAGAAATAAATTCTTTATTCTTTGTGTTAAAATTCTAGATAATATATGTAATAAATAAAATAATAAGAATTGCCAAATCTGATTTTTAAACAGGGTACATCAAGTGTAGACTAGGTGTAGCCTAGGTACTAAATAGTAAAATTTTTTAATAATGAAGTCCTTGTACTTGATTTCAGATAAAAGATTTATGTTTTACAACTATTTTTATATTAATATCTATTTGAAAATTAATAAAAAAAAGTTAATAAAACATTTTTTGTACTTTTTGTTTCAATGACACAAATTTTTAGGAAACTAACAGTATATAAGTCCAAGAAACTTCTCAGTTCAGTCATTCACTTCAATTCTGTAGTCGAATCGGTTAGTGTTTTAAGACTGAAAGATAAATCCATTTAAATAATGAAAATCGCAATCGTTTTGTGCGCTTTAATCGGCGCTTCTCTGGCCTCTCCCTTATTGTCTTACGGAAAGAATGTAAACACTGGCCGATCACAGGTCTCACGAAGTGATGACGTAAGTCATAGAATATTCTGTTTACTTAACTATTCTAACAATTAAAGAATCCCACGACTAATGTTATGTTGAATTTTCTATATTTATGTCCGTTAGGGTCACGGAAACTACCAGTTCGGCTACGATGAGGAACACCACGAAGGGGGCACTTCTAGAAGAGAGAGTGGAGGCAAAGGATGGCAAAAGGGTTCGTACGAACTGAGAGACAGAGACGGTCGCAAACGTCGTGTCAATTACGTGGCCGACGCTCACGGATTCAGAGCACAAGTCGATACCAATGAACCCGGAGTTGACCAGAAAGAAGATCCCGCAGACGTTGAATTGAGCGGACACTCCATCCAATTGTCACACTCTGAACCCCTCCGACTCGAGATCTCCCGACCCCGACAACAGTACCGATTGGTTCAAATCCAAAATGACCATAGTGACCTTGGTCATAGTCGATCGGAACCATCAAGCTACTCCTACTCCACTCATCTTTAAATTCACGCCTAGAACTGGAATTTAAAAAAAGGATTTTCTCTAATACTTAGGATTTTTTGATATAAATTTTTTTATAAATTATTATAAAATTCACTCTTTTTTAAGTTATAATTTAAATGTTTCAAAAGATTTTCTATTAATCTCTCAAATCCATATGTTTTTAATCAAATTAATGGTGCTTTTGCTCAATATATACTTTTAAAAGAATGATGTAACTGCCTGACTGCCTGCCTGATGTGTCACGCTCTATTGTTGAACTAGTATATTTGATAATTATTTGTATTTGCATTAAATCAATTGATTTCCAAAAACCAAAATTTGTCTATTTTTTCATTATTTTGATTAAAACATTTCATTTCTTTCTGAAGTTTATATTCTTTAGATATCTTTTATTATTTCTGTCAACTCATGTGGATTTTCATCAATTAAATGCGAATTTCCTATTTAGTTTGCTTTTACCATAAATTCTATAAAAACTCAATTACTGTATCAAAATTTTATTTTGAGTATTGAAAAAAGTATTATTTAATATTTTTCATTCATTCATTTTCTTGATCTCTTATCCTTTGGGTTCGGGGTAAATATTGGCAGCCAGGATAATTCCAGCCTGACAGCCAGCCAATTCAGTTGGCAAAGAACATGGACACTTCTCATTTGAGTTTAAATCAAGTCCTGTGTTTAGGTGGTCACCTCATTATATGAAAATCCGCCATAAAAGTTAATCTAACCTGATAACATTAATTTGCACGATGATATATGACACAAATAACACAATGTGCAATAATTGTAATTAATAATAATGCAATTGCAAATGCCTATTAGTGAACAGTAGTAAACAATATGAGAGAATTTCCAGCACCTATATATATTGTATTTTTGTCTAACAAGTAGAGATTAGCAGAGGCCAGATCAGCCTCATGCCTAGGCTACCCATGCTTATCATAATTTAATAGACCCAGGCAGTAGATCACAAGATTTTCTGGCCTGTTCCCAAATTAGTCACTAACAAGTATCAATAGGTTTTTAAATTTTCACTGGTTTTGCCTTGAATTTGGCTAAGGAATGAATCGAGCACACTCCTACTTGAAAATACTTTTATCAGTCAATATGAATGTAAATACTTTGTAATATACTGCCAGATTCAAATGAATTACCCAGGGTAAGAATGTCTTTTCTCAAATCCTATAGAAATACTGTAGGATTTAGAAAAAGATATTCTTACCCCTGGACAATTCATTTGAATCTGGTAGTACTTAGAAACTGCTGGTAATGGAAAGCAATGGTTCATTTTAATTTAATGTTCTATTTTCATTTATTCAAGCCTGTAAGTATTTTACTGTATTTTTATTGTATTTATTATCATTTAAGAAATTTTGTAAAATATTGTACCCTGTTTATTAGTATATAATGCGCACTAAAACGATATAACTTTTAAAACTTAATGTTATTCAGAAAAATGTTAATAAACAGTATAGTATGACAAATATCTTACTTTACAACAGGGGTAGTCAAGGTCGGCCGAGTCAGAATAGGACATAGGTGATGGTATTTTGTGAAAATATTTCTCAAGTCACAGGATTGTATAATTTTTCAAAATTAGACAAATCCATAAAGTAGGGAGATTAAGGTAATAATGAAATTTTTCTGCTATGTCGCAAAAATTCATAGGTGTATTCTGCAAAATCTCAAACACAGTGATATTTAGACTATGCCTCCTTGACTATCCCTGCTTTACACTTAGATTAAATGCCGAAATTACTTAATTCTTATACAACTAAACGCAAATTAGATCTTCTTCGGAGAGTTCTAAGGGTTTAGTGGAATGATATTCAATGCACGCATAGCATAAACTGTACCCGTATTTAGAGGAATAATGAGTTAATTTTTAATAAAATCACTGAAAATATTAAGTTTAAGAATTACGTAAAAATATTAGTGCATTAATAATTTAGAACTTTGTTTTCTGGTTTTTTAGACATTATATAAACATTGAAAATATGATTAACATTAAGAGAAATATGCTTTATCCTAGGGATGAGTAAAAGATGGTATAGCCAAAATACTCCCCTCCCCTTTGTTACGAAGAAAAACGAGCAATTTAGAGATATCCCACGCATCTAATTTTGAGAAAACGGCTATCAGGTCACCGTTCTTTGGTATACTTGGTGAAATTCTGTGTAAAAACTGTTGCCAGATCCCTTCAAATTATGTTAAATTCTTGCAGAATTAATCAAAAATTTGTAAATTACGTCATTTATAATTAAATTCTAGGATTGCAAAATTCACCACCAATTCCTCCTGAAACTTTGAGGTTCCTATTAATATCCTATACCCCAAGAAGTTTCAACCTTTAGGCACCACTACTTTGCCCTATGACAAA
>JAQFXN010001376.1:0-15588 GCA_034693365.1 Liacarus xylariae
AATTGACTTTTATTTAGTTTTTCATCACTTTTGTTGATTTGTACACAAAATTAATGAATGAATGACTAGTTTTCAGATTTAATACAACAATAAAAGGTCAGTTCAAAGGTCAGTGAAACTCTTCAATCCTTTCACCAAATCCTCTAATACTGGAAGCGGTCTTTGGGCCACGAATTGAATCTCTTGAGCGCTGGAGAGTGGTTGAGAAGTCTTTTCATTTTAGTAAATATGGGTAAATGTTTTGTTCCATACATTCTGTCATTAGATAATCAACTAATGAGATCAGGGGTCAAGTCATGGGGTCATGTGTACCGACGGTCTGGTACTTGTCGTAGACCAACAGGAACAGCGATTGATAACTATAGTAGACCGAAGAGTACTCCTGGAGACCTAAAGAGGGGATGAATGGAACAGTTGAGACAACAACAATGGACAGTCACGTGAGTACATGCCTTTGTCGACGCGAAACGGAGTCGAAATGTCGTAAAATTATCTCTCATTCAATTCAATTGTGTTGTTATCACATAATTATTAGATTATAAGAAAAATAATAAAAATAAACTAAATTACAGAATAAGTGAAAAAATACTCTTTACTCATATATCTGGAAAACTCGTTATTTCAGAATTTAACAGAACATGATTAAATTTAGCAAGAATGTGACAAAGTTAGTTTTCTAAGAATTTAACCGAATTTCACAGAATATTTTACAAAAAACAGCGACGTTTTCTCAAAATTCTTCTGAGAGGGGATATTTTGCGAGCGGCCAAAATCACAGGGGTATTCGGGGCTTGACCCCATTTTCCCCAACCCTGGTAGTACACCTCTAACGCATTGCTATTCACAACAGTTCTTCAATTGATCCCACGCTAAAGTATAAATACATTTTTTGATAGAATTTCAAATTGAAAATAAATGATTAGAAAATAAAAATAACCTAAAAAAATATTTTGTATAACATTTATATCAGTTATTATAACATATAATATGTGAATCAAAGATGAAAATATTTAAAAAGTATAAAATTAATACATTTAAAATAATTGTTATGTTCCGATTGATTTGTCCTGGTGTATTTCTAGTAATCACAATTTGCGCTAGTACAAGCAGTGATTATGCCACGTCTCCGTTCTTCGTGTGTGTCTTTCGAACGTCGCTTTGGCCCACCCGTCCAACTATGGCCGGTTCGGTGATGTCAAGTGGTAGTGTGCGGACGATAAGGCAGCGAAAAGGCTTCTTATGTCTGCTAACCGGCCACAGGAGGACCTTTCGGCCTTTGCCAATGTTAGTTGAGTGTCTGGACCGGTCGTTTAGCCGGGGACTAGCTCTCGGTGTTGATCGGTAGCATCGGGGCAATGGCTCCTTCTATAATCTTAGCTAATCCGCCTTGAGATGAGCTGTTCCAGTCTTGGGTATCTGTTGTTGTCTTCGTGTCTTATAAGTGTAGAGCTGAGGGCTCTATACTGTAAAATAATCAAAATGGACTGACCTGTTGACCTGTTTACTTGAGTTGACTGTTCTAATCTTGTGGCTCTCTTCAGTGATGTGGAGGATCTCCTGCTTCAGCCGTTGTATTTAGTCGTATTTAGTAGTCTATGGTCGAACCCCTGAATATGTAGGCACTCAGGTCTACGTTGTGAAGAGTACAGGGAATTCCTGGAGTCTCGTCTAATCGCCTTTAGCTGTCTCTTCCTTTCTCTCGGCGGAACCGTCTTATGGATTTTCTTCCTCAGTAGTCGCTCTCTTCCTGCTCTGTCTTTAGTGGTCTTTTAGTGATTGTCACCCTCTCCTTCGGTTGATCTGTCTTCTGGATATCCTCTTGCTCTGCTAACTCTGCCTATTACTAATATCTCAGTTTACTATTCTATTCAATAATTCGTAGACTGATTTGAATGCTTAAAATAACTGTTACTTTATTTACCAGAAATTAGATTAAGTTTAATAATACATTTAGTGTGAATAAAATAATCTATCAGTTTGTTTGGGCAGAGTTCCCTTTAGCCATCAAAGAGCTTTGGGCACAACTAGTAACTCTTAAGAGAGCACGGCCCTGCTGTGCCCGAAGGCACCGCCGACTCCTCTCAAGCTAAGATACTCTCTCTTCCTATGCCAAGATCCTAACCAACTTCTATCACCCAATGCATCTCACTTTGATCAAAGCGAGCGACAATAGTGCGCAAGCTCTGAGTCTGCTCAGAGCAAGCATAGAACATTCTAGAAGCTTTGGATAACAACTACACCGGAAGCAAATACTCATTCGTAATTACTCAATGCTATATACGGTGGTTATTCAGCATAGAGTATAGCTATATGCAGTCTTTAAGTCTAACTAAGAGTACTTGTGAATACGCACTGATATATAAAGTGGTTATTACAGCTAATATCGAGTACTCATGAATACGCACTGCTATATACAGTGATTATTATAGCTAACATCGAGTACTCACAAACACCCTCTGCTATATACAGTCGTCATGTTTGACTCAGAGTATTGCCATACATTAGTTATCATATCCAGTACTGAGCTATTAAACTGCTATATATGAATCTATATTTTACGGCACTCTGTACTAACAGCATTTAGTATCTGTTATTACATGTATTTGCATAAGGCATTGGTTAAAGCGGTTAACGGCTCTCCTGGCACTCGGAGGCCTTTGTCAACTTCCTGATCACAATGGAGTGCCAATCCATCATGCTCTGACCCATCAACAAACCCAGCCACGCATAAGCTCAGAGGAAGTTAACACAGGGTTCCGGGTTGCAGATAGTATTGCTAATATTCAAAGATATAATATTGTTATCTAGCAGTGTATAAGCACTACAGTCGATGATCTAGGCTAGTAAAGAGGGATTTGGAATGGGTCGTAATATATGAAATATATTACAATATCATCAGTGTGGAATATTGTTTATAAAGTCAGATATCTTTAAAAAAGTTTGTATGTGTTTGAAAGTAGTGTATGTGATTTACTTCAATATTGGTCAAAGTCCTTGATTGAATAATTTAATATTTTTATTTTTGGATTTTCCCTAAAAACATGTTAAAATATTTTTAGGTACATATATTGAAATAGAGTGCGAAATTGTCTTGATATTTCTATCCATTCCCTTCCCTTCGCCTTTATTTTTCAATCCATTCCCTTCCCATTCCCTTGAGATATGTTTAGAATCCATTCCCTTCCCACTCCCTTCAATCCCGCGAATCGCGAATTACTTCAACACACATACGTAATCTCAGCTCATATTCTTTCAAAAAAAAACAATGCATACTGTCTGTCTGTGATTGTATAACAGTAACTGTATGTCTAAACACTATAAGGGAGTGATTGGATTCCCTTCAAGTATGTATACCGCGGGTCCCTTTTTGACGAACTTTCAATCCATTCCCTTGAGATATGTTTAGAATCCATTCCCTTCCCTTTCCCTTGAGATATATTTAGATTCCATTCCTTTCCCTTAAGGGAGTAGGAAGGGAAGAGAAAATGAAGGGAATAGGGATTCCCTTTTCACATTCTATATTGAAATACTTATTAACTAAAAATACATAACAAAAAATTTAGATTAGTGGGTATTTTTTATCAAGGTTCTAAAAAAAATTTCGATCTGATTATCTAACCAATATTTATGGAATTAAAAATAGTTGTTGTAGTTCTACTTTAATTTATTTACGCGATTTTTTCAAGTCTGTAAATATTATTTAAAGGTATTCAATCATCTATTTATCAATAAATAAATTTTTATTTGTGTTTTTGTCAAATATGTAATTTTGATTTAATTGGTTCCATAATTATGGATAGAAAGATATGTTTGGTTATTTCAAATATTGATTGGCTGATTATAAACTTGATAATAATCCGGTATAATGTTATAACCAGAGACTAGACAATTTCGGAATAAAAATTGCTAAATTTTGTTCGTAAAATCGGAAGAAAAGCACTGAAAATTCGTAATAAGATTTCGGTATTAAAATGAAAATTTTTATTATTTTAAGGGAGAGGTAAAAGTTGGCATTTTTCAGCGAAAATTTTGATAGATCTTATTAATTTTTAAAATTGGTCCTCAAAAATCTCATCTGATTTGATGGAAATTGTTTTCTGAATTCAAGTAAACGGAAAAGATGAATTATCGTAAATACTTCAATCTATTCTTTCATTTTTGACAAAATAAAATTTTCTGAATAAATATAGAAATAAAAGTTTTTCACTTGACTTTTATAAACATTTCTCAAATATTTTACAGTTCTTGAATTTTTTTTTTTTTTTTTTTTTTTTGAGGCAATGATTTTTATTTATTTTTTACAACAAAATTCTTTCAAAATTCATGTATTTCGCACTTATTTCGTAACTATCGGAGAATACAAATTATATCAAAATTTCGGAATTTTCGTAACATAAGTGGGGCCTTATTTTAATCCTTGTCTCCTGATCGGTAACGATTTTCATAATTAGGGAAGATCTGAGCTATAGTAAAATAGTGGTATTTACGAAATTGCCTAGTCTCTAGTTATAACTTACTCGACATAATATTAATAAAGAATATTAATATAAAATGTTGTTACTCGCAATTCTTAGAATTCTTTTAATTTCATGTCTTTTTTGTAAACAATTTTTTAAACCTTGAAAAATATATTATTGAATTTTCATAATTAAAACTATTTATACAATATTTTCAAAAGAAAGTAGTGAATCTTGTTATATTTTTAAAAATGTTTTACATGTTTATGGAATTATATTTCTAATGGAAATATAACTTAGTTATGCATGATGATTAAAGGTAATTTACAGACGGACGAAAATCCCACCGACCAATGTTTAGGGAATTGATGCTAGAATCAAAACAAACAAATGACCGGCAAGAGATTCGTCTGTACGCAAGTTACCGCTATTTTTGCAAAAGTCATATAACACACAAAATTGAAACCATAATTATAATAATTTTCTGAAAATAAATTCTTAAAACACATTTAACTATGCAATTATAAACTTTTAAATTAGACAATGCAAGGTTAAATTATATTGAAACTATACTAATTTGCATTTTTAATACTTGTGTAAAATTACATTTGTACGCAATTAATGTTCGAAATTATAGAAAAATAAATAATATTTTAGTTAAAAACAATGTAGGTAGATCTCAAAATCAGGGAGGTATAGGATATGAAGAGAACCTCAAAATCACAGTGGGTGTAGGATGGGATATTTTGCAATCGTCAAATTCTTGCAGAATTTAATTTAAAATGACGTAATTTAACTGAATTTGACAAATTTCAAGCAAATTATAAAGATTTCTATAAGAACTTAAAAATATTTGACCATTTACAAAGGATTTGACAAGATTCTGCTATTTTTATATCTTGCTATCTTTCGGCATTGTTTTCTCAAAATTTCTAGTAGAGGGAATTAAAAATTGCTCCTTTTTTCTTCATCACAGAAGGTATTTTGGTCATTTTTCGGAGACAGGGAGAGTATATTGGCTATACCTCCCATTGAGCATTCCTAAAAAAATGTCAGTGCATTCTGTAAGCAACATAAGTACAAATTTGCTTCTTAATAATTTATTATTGTTTAAAAAAATGTCATCATTAAAACTAAATTACTGATTCGGTTTATTCTTATTTGATGTGTTGCACTCCGTGGATGAATAAAGCCCTAACAACCAAGTCTAACATCTAACTCACTGTAATGTATTTTACAGAATTTGAACAATTTCAGCTAGAAAATAAACAGAATTCATAATTCTAATAGAATTTCTTGAGTAAAATGGTGATTTTGGGGGTATGGTGTGACAAGAGCGTATTTTATGCATTAAATCTCATACTTCCCTGTTTACTAGGGATAACTGAATCCAGTTGTGTCGAGTGTGTATTTAAACAATATTTTTTTATAAAATAATTCAAAATTATTTGTTATAAATATAATAATTTGAAATAACTAATAACTAACAAAACAATAAAAAAAATAACTTCATACCATTTGAAATTTGGAACTAGGAAGTTTTAATAATTCAATGATTTCTATTCAGACAACCGAAAGAGTAGTGGCAATTTCACTGATAAGTCACAAATATTTTTCGAAATAATAGCACAAAAAAAACTTTAATAACATTAAATTCGTAAAAAAACTTTTCTGTAAAACAATATATTTCTTTATTATTAAATTAAATCTTTTCAATCCAAACCACAATTTAGATGTGAAATAGAAACACAAATAAAAATGTAATAAATCTATTATTACAGACAATAATAGTTGAAATAAATTTAATTTAAATTATTCTTTGATTTAAGTAATAATCTTTATAAATAAAAAACATTTTTTATAAGGGAAGAGGGAGGAGAGAGGAGAGAGAGAGAGATAGAGAGAGAGAGAGAGAGAGAGAGAGAGAGAGAGAACTTTAAAATTTTAAACGTAAAACTTCAGTCTAATTGAATCACAAAAATATAGCAAAATTTTTTTGTTATAAAAGCACTGAAATAATGTATTTAATCAAATCCTTATTGCAAGCATACGAGAGCACCGGCATCACCGGTCAAATACCATCAGCAAAATTTAGCCATCGAATATATACATAACATAGTATTTTATTTTTCATGTCCCAAAAATATTACACAATATTCTTAATTCACAAAAAATAGTTGTTTCTGAGTGTTGTTTGGTTTTTATTATTACCGGTGAAACAACTTATGCTATTGCTATGCGCTTTAAGTCCCGTCCATTTTTTCTTGTGCTGCAATTTTACTGTTAGATTTTGCATAGATCCGCTCCAGTTTTCCACTTTTCTCTCTCTCTCTCCCTCCCCTCCCCTCCCTTCTTTCCCCTTTAATCCCATAGACATAATTGTTATTTTCAACAGTCAAACCTAGTTATGTATATTGTGTCCATCAATAAGACGGTTCGGTATAACTGAATTACCATTTCCACTTATCCTGGGTCGTCTTTGTTATTTCACAATTATGCCAATCTCTCTTCGAGCAATGTTGGATTACATAATTTTCAAGTCATATTCTAATACTAGTGGTAATCGCAAAATATAAAATATTCTTGATATAAACTGGAGACAAATTTAAACTGAATGGCTAATTGATCAAACTCTTAGTGATTGGCTTTATTTTATTATATTTTACTAATCTCTAAACGCTTGCCAAATGTTAGTTAGAAATGAGATGTTAGTCATTGATAAAAACTCTTTATAAAAAAAATTATTTGATATTGAGATTAGGCTCTCGGTTAGAGATTAATAAAATAATATAAAATAAAGGCAATCACTCCGAGTTTGATCAAATAGCCATTCAGCTTAAATTTGTCACCAGTTTCTCTATAACTAGAGAATTCGATGAAAAAGAGTTAATTTTAAATAGGATTGCCTGTAATAATGACTGACGTAAATACATATAGAGAAACAAAACTGTATAGTAGCTGAAAAATTTTAAGTGCGAAGAGAACAGATCCGGAATTAAATACATAGTATTAAACACAACACAACATACCTTACATTTGCTGCAAGTTTAAGCTTAAATACAAAGTTGTAGTTCATTAGACTCTCTGTTCTCCAAAATTCATAATAGGGACGACCACATGGGCTATCTCAAAACTTAAATCAAACTAACTAACCAGCATTTTATTCATTATATTACAAATTAGATTGCTTAGTTAACAGACCTAACCTAAACTAAACCAATCAATTCACACTACTGTAACAGTATATGCTGTAGATTTTATATTGCGTCAAATATTCTGTGCTAAATAGTTTATTTTTAATCAAACTAAACTTGATTATAAAAATATTTAAGCTCGACACATTAGAATCATGATCTGACAATTGTATATTGTTATATATATGTAAACTTGGTTATCCCTGATATTAAACTGCAGCCGTAACTGTATATAAAAAGTGTATTTTTTTAAACACAAGTACTGTAACTTATTTTCACATTAATGTGTTAACCCTAAGGCAAGGTCGAGGACGTGTGTATATGTAGACCAAAAGAATTTTTCTTCTCTCCTCTCCTTCACTAATCTTTTTATTTTGTAAAATATTTAGGTTTGTATGATGAATCCGGTTTAATTTTTTCTATTCCATTTATTTAACTGAAAAAAAGTCAAATATAAATATAATTTGTATTTTATATGATGTGTTTGAACAGAGACTTTATGCCATTCGTGCGTCTGATGTGTCTGAAAACGAATATAAATAATATATAACTATAAATAAATTCTTATATAAGAAATAAAATTTGCTCAATATCTTCTCAGAATTTTTATTTTAATTTTTGCAGTCAATCAGTCAGGTCTTGTTGACTTCAATAACAGTGTGTGTTGTTATTATTTTTCTAAATGTTCTCAATTTCTTCATTTTTTTTTCTTTTTCTAACTCTTGAAGAAAATAAAGACTTAATTTTTTTGAATCTAAATTATATTTATAGAATATTTTATTGTATTGTGTAATAAGTAGTGGCAATGACATTGCGATTAGTTTTCCTTGATTTTAATTGTCGCACTAAATAATATCCAAATGGGAGAAATCCGCTAAATAATTAGCAATATCATTTCATTAATCTAAAAGCTGTCATCTTTACTAATATTCATGGGTAGCCAATAGGGTATAACCTAAATACCTCTCTGACTTTTTGGCGACCCCTGCTAATAACATTTACTTAAAAAAAAGATCGGAAATGTTAACAATAGGAATGGGCAAAGGATGAAAAGTCAGGAAGGGCATAGGGTACTGATAAGAGCTCAAAATCACAGGGGGTATAGGGTGCGGTATTTTTCAATCTTGCAGAATTTAATTGAAAATGATGTAATTTCGACCAATTCTGCAAGAATTTAAGAGAATTTGACTGACTTTTGAATAATTCCTCAAGAATCTAACAGAATTGGAGTAAGTTTAGCAAGATTTTGATAAAATTCTTGTATTTTTGTAAGAACTTAGACAGAATGTCAAAAAATATTTTTCATAAACGGCGCCTTCGGCGCCGTTTTCTCAAAATTTCTAAGGGGGCGGCGGAGTACTATTTTTTCTTTCTTTAACTCAATGGGGGTGTATTTAGGTTATTTTTCCGAGATAGGGGGTATTTTGGCTAAAGATAGCGGGTACATTGTCCAGCCCTAGTTAACAAATTCTAACTTCATTCTGAATATTTCATTCGTTTTTAAAATAGTAGAATCGAACTGAATCTAACATTCTAGATTATTGTTCATTATTCAATACAACCACAGAATTATACAAACAAGTTAAATCTTAGATAATAAACATTAAATATAAAACCAAGAATTTAACAATCAAATAGATGTTTTTTCTCTTGTAAATCTTCTTGTAATTATTCTAATTTGTATTTTGATATATAATTAAATTAAAGTTTTATTTATTAAATTAATAATAACTTATTACATAATTTCTCTTCTAAATAAATTGCAATATCTTAATTAATTTACTTTCAATCAGGGATGTGGAGGAGAGGTTCTAAAATTCAATTGATGTAAAGATTTGACCGATCTTGGCGATCCGTGTTTAATAAGTACGGAGATTTTAAAAATCTAATGACGTTCAATTATAGAAAAACTTCAAAGAAAGGCTGAATTTAAATAAATGGCTTCTTGTATTATATTGCAAAATTTAATTATTATTATAAAAATATCGATTAAGTGAATTTATTTGAATCGAGTGGATGATTGCCCTCACTTACGTTTTAACATATGGGAACTTTTAGATACTCTCTTGCTTTCCCTACTATCATAGAAATTCTATAAATATCAAACGATATTTTTGTATTTTTAGAGTTAAAATCTTTTAAATATTGAAATGGTTTTATTCACTCTGTAATTAACAGATATCATTTGTCCGTGCTTTGTCCAAAACAATTTATTCTTAATTATTATTCAGGTAAACTTTGAATTTTGAAAACATTTTATAAAATAAAAGTAAAATTGTTATCTAACTAAAATATTTATTGAATTTTTAGTAAAATATATTTAAACTAGTTAAAAATAGAAACAAAGTTGTTAGTTAGTCAATTGTTTCATGTTGATTTTAAAACAAATTATTCAAGGGGCTGTTGTTGTCTAAATTGTTAAAAAGGGGATAATTTTCCAATCTAAACCAACGAGTGTTGAGTTTGGCTTTTTAAGTTATGTTCGCCACCCTCCTTCCTTCAGTGCAAAACCTGTTTAAGAATGTTGGCGAACACTGGAGGTTTCTTTTTGCTGACCTTTACAGAAGGTCCGCCAGTACAGTCCTTCTAGAAAAGGACGTCGTCACAGAGTATGCGCATCATATGATAAGCACAGGACTGGTGATAAAGACTAAAGTTCAAACATTAGTACTGATATATGAATAGATAGATTATAATTTTAGAAGGAAGACCTTAAGGAAATTGTTGTGAATAGACTTTTATAATTTCTAAAAAGGACGACCTTTTGTTAAAGAAGGTCCAGGTACATGGCGAACATGACTTAAGGCTATTGCGATAGAACTCCTCGCATTTCATATACATAAACCGCTGAAATCAAATTAGAAAAAATATAACCAGAGTTAGGGTATTAAGAATTAACTAAAATAACATGTTCAAAAATTAACTGTAATAATAAACATAAAAATGTAATTGATCAATAGATAAATACAAATAGAAATAATAATACAACAATATATTTGAAAACACATTCCAATAGCACTGCAAAGGATTAAAATATTTTTCGTTTCATTTAACAGATATTTATTTTGAATAGAATTTTAATATTGATTTAACATTGAATTCGCAAATGTTTTATATAAAATATGTTTTATGTGAAGCAGTGATTAAGTGACGAATTTGCGATAAATGAATCAGTTATTGATTCGAAGAATAAACGAATTAAATTAAATCAATTGAAACAATTGGTTAAAAACAACATTTAATACAAAACATGATTTAATTCGTCACAAACTCCTACATCCAGTAGAAGAACTATTTATATGTGATTTAAATAATTCCGGAAAAAGTTTACACAAAAGTCAAAGTTAAGTCTAATCTATTTATAATGAATTCATTAAAAGAATTGAAACAAAACTTTGCGAGAATCCAAAATGTGTATCTTTAATTGCAATAATAATTTTTCATTGGAAGCTATTAATAAAGTGAACATTTATTATCAGTCATTTGAAAAGAATAAAATAGAATTAAAGAGAAATTTTATTAAACTAAATGTTAAAAGAATATAGGAATGCAGAAATTCAGCCATAAGTATAAATTGAATGATATTTGTGTTTGGAAACACTTTTTCTGTAAAACATTAAGTATAAACATGAATACAAATCTAAGCTTAATTCAAAAAACGTTTGAAAATTATGACAATAATTCAGTTCAATAGAAAGAACACATTAAAGATTTTAATAAATCCATTGAGAATTACGTTAATACTAATTTCAAACCTGAAAAGTCTCACTATCTGTAGACTTGCGCACCAAATAGACGTTATATAAGTGATGCTTAAGAAATGAATTGCACTAAATTGTATAAACTATTTGCTAAATTCAAAGGCTTTGATCCAAGATTTAGATATAATGAAAGTAAAAATAATAATAAACAATCCAATACAGATTTGCAATTATGGCTATGAAAATATTATCAGTGCCTAATTGCCGATTAAAGAATCGTATTTTACCTCACGTTTAAATACGTTAAATCAAACTTTCACTGAATTGGGAGAAAATGCACTTTCCTATTGTTATGTTTCTAATGATTCACAGATCTGGAAAAACTCTAAAGATTTTATAAGTTTTATCGTGAAATTATTGGAAATGGAAAAAATTAATTACTGCAAACATTTAATGCTTTGGAGTGACATTTGCATATCAGAACGAGAATTGGATTTTATTTTCAAATTTAATAAATATAATTAATGACAATAGTATTTTTCAATTAACTATAACTTTTAAATATTTAGAGAAAGGTCACACATGTAGTTCGTGTGACAGCCTTCAGCCTTCATTCAAGTATTGCAAGATATTTCAAAGGTCGTGATCTCTATACTCCTAAACAATGCATTGAATTAATTAAAGAGTCAAGGAGAAATACTATTGCAGTCGAGATACTATATAAAGATTGTTTTGAATTTACTTCTGATTTATTAGTTAAAAAACCATTTAAACTTAAGGATATTAAACAATTACAAGCAAGAAAGGGTTCAAACGCTTGGTTTGTGAAATTTGGTCACAAAAGAGAATTCGTAGATTAATTCAGTAAAACTAGATTTCTTACAAAATGTTAAAAAACAATCTGAGCCCAGGGGTATGACTTTTGAAAAATATAAAGCTTTACTAAAGCTATCTGAATCAATGCCACAGGAGTATATAAAATTTTATGTTGATTTGAAAACTCTTGTTCGTACGGACGGAACTTTGAAATCATGGGAATATGATTAAATTTTCATTAATTTTGTCACTTTAATAATATTTACGGATTTTATAATTTTTCTTATATTATGCTATTTTTAAAAAACAAGAATAAAAGATTTTTCCTAACTCTGGTTATATTTTTTCTATTTTTATTTCAGCTGTTTATATATATGAAATGCGAAGAGTTCTATCGAAATAGCCTTACTGTCACCAATTGAGGTTATAAATGTATAGCGTATAAGGGAATGAATGGAATGAATGGATTCCTTTCAAGTATGTATACCGCGGGTCCCTTATTAACGAACTTTCAATCCATTCCCTTCCCTTTCCCTTGAGATATATTTAGAATCCATTGAAGTCAAAAACAAAAGTATTGAAAGACTTCAGCTCCTGATAAACTATGCAGAGAAGTGACATTACGGTGCATAGCAGTGGGCCAGACGGCAACTGCCGTTACTTCGGATAGATGGCTAAGACTTCATTATGATTTTGATGGGAACAACGCATAGAATTTCAACTCAACTTAACTTCGAATCCATCGCATCAACTGTTTATAGAATCAAAGTTCTAGAGGGAAATGCTTTACAGAACCAGTGTTTGCAAAGAATAAAATTAGCTATAAATCAAACTGTGAATTCTCAAACTCATCATTAATTGTTAAGCATTTTATTATTTATTTGTTTTTGTTTTGTTAAAATAAAATCAAGTGTTATTTTTAAACTCGTTTACGACTCCATTGTTGTCCAATTGACTGAAATCGAGATATGTTTGACAATATTTGGGAAACGGTGACAGAGAAGTCTAGCTGTACTACCGCTACCTCGATTAGACCAATTGAGGAGTTACCAGGCGAGATTGGCCCGCAATATTCACAATGAATTAATTTATCAGTTATAAATATATAAATTAATTACTGGTAGTAATCATGAAATGCAATCGAGATATATTAAGGTCAGCCGAGTCATGTTATAAATGTGCCCGATAAGAGTGTATTTTGAGAAAATTCCCTTAAATGCTGGAGGAGAGTATGCCGAATCCCAAAATCTAGAAAAGAGGGGGAATGAGGTTAAAATACAAATTTTAATCTGAGGCGCACAAAGTCAGAATGAAAAGATGTCAAGGGGTGATATTTTGCAAACTCAAACTCAGAGGGTATTTAGTTTATTCCTTTTCTTGGAGACAATTGTCACATTCAAATAAAATTGCATTCATTATTTAATAAAATTTTGATGGTCGGGTACCCCCTAGGCAAGATTTTGAAAGCTGCGCCGAAGGATGGGTTTGACTATAAGATAAATGCGTTTTTATGCATTTTTACATAGTTAAATCACTCAGGAAATATTAAGTTTATCCTTGTAAGTTATATATATTTGTAAATTACTCAATGAGATAGACATTTTGATATCAAATTCTATGTGATATGACAAATTTGATTGCTAGGTGAAAATTCAGAAGAAATTTTGAAAATTTAAATTAATGCCAAAATATTCATTTCATTGAACTAATGATTTAGTGATATAATTTTAATTTCATTAATCTGTTAACCTGGTAAAATTTATCATTTAGTCGTAAAAAATAATCTCTGAAGGCATTACGTACCAACTGGTGGTTTAAGAGGGTTAAAATTTGGTTCAAATTTTGTACATTTAATAAGCTTATCATTAGAACAACTTTTACAATCCATTAAATATAGAGGGGCAGTAGCTCACTAGTAGCCTAACTGCTTCTCAAAGTACATAACTCAGGTTCAGGTCTGCAGCTGACAATTTTTTCTATTTAATTTATTCATTTTTTTATTTATTAAATATTGAGTTTCATTTTAAGACATTTTTTATAAAATAAAAGTTATTTAGTTTTTAATTATAATTATCGAATTTATTCGTGAAAATGATATTGTTTAAAAATGCAATCAAAACAGATATTTTTTAATTATAGAGCATTGAATGAAAGAAAGTGAATTATAATCATAAGTATTATTATCTAAATTAAATAAAATATCATAAATATTGAGATAGGTCAATTAATCTAATTAATAATTATTCAAACAATTACAATTATTTTTGAAAAATATTTGAATTTATCACTTGAAAATTGATTGAATATCAGTGACCATTTTTAGTGATGTTATTCCTATCCTATAAATTAATATCAACATGTTCCAAAATTGTATTATCAAAAATTCTTTTGGCCAATAACTTGAAGTTTCTAAATACTCCTGCATCTAATGGTTGTAATGATGATTATTATTATCCTGAAAAAATCCATTAATAATAATTAGTTGTCCGGAATTTATGGATGAAATGCATTCAAATACCTAAAACCAAATATGAATAGTTTAAAAAGGATGCAAATGCAGGCCATTTGCAAATGAGTCGGATGTTATATCACACCTCCATTCCATCAAAGATATCGTCATTTTCCAGATCTACTGCAAGAGAAAATGATATTGCTTAGTTAGATCATTGTTTCCTTAACAATTGGACCCATTCTTCCGGTTACTTATTGGAAGCAAACAAAGAAACAGGCATAACAGTCATTATCTCTGGCCCTTATCAGTCAATGTTGCTGTAGATCGAAATTCATATTCACAAACACGTGATTATAGACTTCATATTTGTCCGGAAAATTGATTAATAATTTAATCCAAAGCATGGCTTTAATCAAACAATAATAATACAATCATTTGTATAATTACTGCTTTTATGTTCAAATAAACTTTTGAAATTATCAATTGATTCGATAATAGCAGTTTGGTTTTTAATTTCCCGAAAACTGACAATTTTCACTGCTTTTCGTAAAATTATTCAGTTTGAAATTTTAAATCTATATATCCATCCATCACTTGCGCCCACATTTGCAAATAACTTCGATGTTGTGAATAGAGAATATTCACTGGAATACAAAAGCTGGTAATATAAGAATAGTTTTATTAGGGATGGCCAATGAACTCAGTCAGGGGGTATAGAGTACTAATAAGATGGAAAAGACATAGGGGGTATAGAAGAAGGATTTTGAATCACCAAGATTGTGCAGAATATAAATAAAAATGACGTAATTTAATAGAATTTAAACTAATCCTGCAAGAATTTGACAGAATTTATGGCAAAATTATGTTATATATCCCCAAATACAATATCCTCAAATTCAAAATCCCCAAAATTATATTTTCTCATTATCTAAAATATTAATTAATTAATAATAATAACAACGAATGAC
>JAQFXN010001377.1:0-15581 GCA_034693365.1 Liacarus xylariae
TAGTAATGGTTTGCCTTATTTATCATCAATTTATAGATATTTTACATTTCGATCGAATTTTAATTAGAAATTCATTTCTCATTCTTATCATTGATTGTCAGCAAAACATAAAATGATAAGAATCTCAATTGTAATTAAAATGCAATAAAAATGTTTTAAATATTTTGTTATCTTATTTAAACAATCGTTACATTTGTTTTGAAATTAAACTTAAGTTAATTGACTAAAAATCTATTAAACAATTGTTTGGTTTTTTGATTTTATTATTAATAATTCAGAATTTGGCGATTCATTAATTTGATTGTGTTGTTTGATAGACTGAACTTTTAGACAAAGTTTCTTCAATTATAATTCAAATTATATTAATAATTGGGTTAGAATTCAATAGTTTTAATAGCATTAGTCGAATACAAATTTTTTTAAAGAATTGTTCGAAAAAACATTAATGAATTGTTTTGATATTAAAATTCTTATATCATATATCAAATTAGACAATAGGAACTCATGTCTGTCTGTTTGTATGTTTGGGTGGCGTCTAATTAAAAATATATATAAAATAATTAAATTCGGTTCAGGTTTTTCGTGAATATTCTTAACTAAAACTTTTATATTTGAAAACTTATTGTTTAATAATATTAAAAATCTCTGAAATTTCTGAAAATTTTCAATAAAAAACTTTCTGATTTAATCATGAGATCATCAAAATAATTGGACACAATTTTCTTAAACCTTGAAATTCATTGAGAGGTCAAACATTTTCTCCAACTCTTTTGTAACAAATATTAAATATGATATTTGGCACCACTTTCTATGTTTAAAGTCGTGAATAATTCTTATAATCTATCCCTCATTTATCAGACGGTTTCGAAATTTTAAATTTATTAATAACCGAACCTTTCTTTTATGTATTTTACGGAATGTAATAATTGTATGCTTTCGTATAATTAAATCATTACTTTTGAAATAAATCTTTTTTATCATAAAATAAGAGAATTATTAAATAATACATTCATTTTCCATAGATTACAACACTTATAAGAATAATAATGTTGTGAACGCAATGTCAAGGATATCATTACTAAATTATATTTTTGTAAAAAATATTTGTCTAAAATTTTCAAATCAAAAGTTAATTTACTGAAACATCTTTAAGCAATCGTAGAATTTTTTTTCTGAATTCTTAAATATTTATTAATTTCTTTTAGAATCTCAAATGTGTTTCTTATTATAGTTTAATGTCTTTTACTTTTATATCAAATGCTAATTTCATTGAAATGTTAGAATCATTTCTACACTTACAGTATTTTTATTTAGTAGTAATAATTATTATTCTCTTATTTTTTTCCTAATTTTATTCATTAGTTTTTAATTTGAATAACGAGTTGTTTGTGTCTCAAAAGGTTTTAATCTAATCTAAATTTTTGTTTAATATAAATTCGTTACGATTTTTTTGTTTAAAGTTTAATTGATTTAATTGAATATTAATTTTAATGAAATTTAGATAAAAAAAATTCTCCCGAAATATTGCTAAACATTGGTTGAGAGCACACGTGAATGACCCGAAAATAGATTGCAATCTAAGTCCACAAATACTCTAATCATTAGTTATCATAAACTGTTAGAACTTTAAAATGTTATCGATTTTTCATCTCTACAGTCCTATCCAAATGAATATTCAACTGAAAATCGAACTGTTCTTGAAATTTGAGAGAAAACTTTTAGCCCAAACTGAGAAAAAAAAGATTTCAAACAGAAATTCCGAGAGTTTTCCTGACTATTAATTAGAATTCTGACAGAACTATCACAGAATAAGATTTAATAGTGATTAAGATTATGACATCAATTAATTATTAATTCAAAAACCAATATTTTATCTCAAATATCTATATCACTGTACAAAACGACATTATATTATATAAGTATGTGAATAAAAAAGAATACAAAATGAGTTTATCAGAGATGGGCATACATTTGGACAGGAGTTTGGAAGCAGGGATGTGGAAGGGCAGAGGCCAACAAAGCACCTTAGAGTTGAGAAATCGCCGAAATAATCTTTTAAGAGGTGGATTAGGAAGCTTTTTGGTGTAGTACCCCCCCCCCCCCTGTATTCAACAAACTTTAATCTTCTTTCAAATTTGTTGAAACTCCCCCTTAATTGACCTTTAAAATAATATGAAAAGTACCTTGAATTGATTATTTCCACGATATCTCAACTGTAAGGTGCTTTTTTGTCTCACTCTGTCCACATCCCTGGTTTGGAAGAGTTTTGCTCATTTATTGTATAGCATAAACATTTATTCCAAGCTTTTTCATACATCTGGGGAGAGGTAGTATAGCAAAAGAGCCAAGAAATTTTTAACATTGTATCCCTTCCCCTCTGGCCTTATCTCATTTATTAGTGAATAATTCTTAATTTTGTATTTAATTATTCATAACTAAGTTGTCGACGAAATATTAATTCAAATTAGTTTTACATATATTTGAATAAACATTTTATTGTTTCGAAACAATCAGAAAACAAGTTCTTATATTCTTTTCTTTCTTATTCTTAATTTTAACTATAATTACTCAGACCTGAAAATAAATCTTTAATTAAATAAGAACTAAAGAATTGGTATTAAATAATTATAATACGAAATATATAATTAAATTCTAATGAAAAAGAAAAACATATTTTTTTAGTTTTGTTATACTTTTAAAAAAATCATTTTCATAAAAGATAAAAAAGAAATTATTTAAAAGTTATGTTCTTTGAAAATGCAATAAAACCAAACAGAGTTTATGCAAATCGATTGAAAACCAAGATAATATTGTTAAATACTGTAAGTGTCCCCTATATAGTTTATACTGTATATATTGCAGGACTTGAGAGTTTAAAAAATTTGATTAATGGAGAGTTGACATAAAAGGATATGGAATTAATAACTATTCATCAAAACTAATTAAGAAAAAATATTTATTAACAAAAACCAAGTGCTAAGTCTCAGCTTAAACGACGATTTTATTTTTTGACTGAAAAATTGCATAAATTTTAAGATTAGTAAACAGTTATCAAATACTCAAATCTAATACGTGATGAACAAAATTTTTAATTTACTCTTCAATTAGACCTCATTTTTTGGTATTTCACTTGTTATGACAATCTCTTATATTTTTAAGTACCTGTTCATCAGCTAATATCGTTGAATTAGGAGTGTTTGAATAAATCGGTTCATTATTTGTCTCGATGTCAGAGCTATTAATAGCTTGTGTAGAATCTGTTCAGTAGAAGGAAAAGAAAAAAATTATTAAATGTGATGTTATGATTGAAAATAGTAATAACAACAATCAAAAGAAATTATCGCAGTTTGAGTGTTGAGATGTTTTCATCGTTGAGAGTCATCGACCCATATATTCCGCTTATTTATTCAAATAGTTTTCGATATCACCACAAAATATTAAACTTATGCTTGATTTTTGTGATACGAAACTTACCTTTTTTTCTTGAAAGTTCGACTAAACCTGAATTCGATTCAAACAGAAGATTAGCCCCAGGTTTGTGAAAAATAAACAAAGTGCCTATCGGGGGCTCTTATATGTCTCAACTCAATTAGTTCTATATATAATATCTATCATAATATCGAGTTTGGAAATAACAAAAAATTCTCAATTCATTTGTTATACATAAATCACATTTTTGATGAATTATTAATCCAAAGATTTATATCTAATTAAAAACCATAATAATTAACACCAATTTGTTTAATGTCTTACAAAAAATAAACAAATGAAAACAAATTTTTTTTAATTACTTTAGAGGTATTAGTTTTTAAAAATAATTAACGCAAGTCTGCGGAATATATAAATCATTCTAAAATCTATACAAGGAGTCATTCTGATCAGTCTAATACAATAAAGATAAGAAAATATAACTAAACAATCAAGATTATTTAATGAAAAGTTAATTAAACTTTTTATGTTTTCGAAGTACTTTAATTTTGAAAATAGTTACTAAAAGTTCTCTGAGTCTATCCAATGAACATGTTCCAAGAAGGACAACATATGAGTTCTTTAAGAAATATTAGTAAAAGTAAGATCAGTAATCTTAATCTTAGATTACTTTCTGAAGAGTTTAGCATCAAATCTAATTTTACGAATTTAATGAGGAGGTTTTGAAAATAGAATCAGTTTTAAAAAATGGGTTCATTAATAAATTAGTAAAATATTTTAGAAGTCCATAATTTACCAGCTTTTTTCTTATCAAAATTTTATATTGAAAACTTAGAGGTCAGAGTGAATCAAAATAACTTTGTAAAAAGTTAATTTATTGTTTGAGACTCATGTTTTTATATATGGTCAATTTGATCAAATTATGCTGTTTATAACACATAAGAACTAACTTCGATGGCAAATTAAATTTGTCTCTGGTGCATTCAAAGGTCATATTCTGAAAATATATATAATTTCACCCTTTTGCATCCTTGTACTTTAAATCTAGTAACCAGAAACTAAAATTTATGTCTATAACCGCATAATTATTCTTATTATACAATAATTTCTCTTATAATAAATTATACAAAATCTTATTCTTTATATTTTCATTGAATCAATAACTAAACTATTTAACTTCAAGCTAATATAACATTCTATTGATGAAATACTTTATGTTCATACAAACAAATTTATTTAGTTATTCAGTGGTTTCAATAACTCTGAAAAATATTTAAAAAGTTTAAAGAGTCTGTTTGTAAAGAGTTTGATCTGTTCTTCTGTGCGGAAGTTTTTCCATTAATCTTTTTAATTGTGAGAAAAAACTCTTTTTACACCAATTTTATTATAATAAGTTGCATTGAGAGGGCAAAAGAGCCTAAATCTAAATACGAGTATATTATTAAAAGTTAATCGAATTATATTTATATTAAAAAAAATAACCCAAAACGACATTAGAAATGATTAACGATTAGAATTTGTATTCTTGTGGACCTTTGAGATTATGTACTCAATTAATGCTTTATTTGCCTAATATTCTGTAATATATTTTAATTGTAACACAAGCTATGCTAAAGGCATATCATATAATTTGAGGCAGAGTTGACGACCTGAACATGTGGTCAGGTTTTATTGGACAATACCTCAAGTCATCGCAAAGACATTTATTTTATATAACATATCCTTTAGTACCACTGTTTTTAAGGATTACTTAAAACTTCTTAAGAAGAAGTGAAGCAATAAATGTATAAATAAAAAGACTAAAAATATTTGAAATAATAAGTCTATTCTGAAAGTGGAGACAACTTTTCACACGAAAAGAATTATTTCCTCTTAAACTTATAAAAGAAAATCAAATTTATATTAATATTTGGATTTATAAATAAGTTAATAGTCATAAAAGATAACAACAAAAAACTTTAAGGAAAATATCAGCAAAAAAATGCTGACAAAAGAAAAACATTTAGAATGTGATGAAAACTAAACGTGAAAAAAACTATAATTCATTTTTGGTTTGAATCATAAATTATATATATTTTCTATACTTTTTTTGGTCTGAGATTCCATATTTGATAATCGATTCAGTTTTTTATCTGAATTATATATAAATATAGTTTTTCTGAACAATACTTGTTTTAGTATTTGAAAAATCACTTTAGCAAACAATTTAAACTAAAATACTAAATATGTTAACAATATATGTGTGAATATAACAACAATAACTGTTTGTGTGTTTCACTAATTCTCAGACCACTTATAATCTTCATCTTTTTCTTATCATTTTGTTTATATTTTACATTTCAATTGAGTAGTTATTTAAGAATTTAAAGTTAAAAATATGAACTTATATTTGCACTTCAATTCATAAATACTAGTATTAGGCGTTGTCTTAGTTTAAAATTAGGATTAGTTGTTAAAAAATAAAACCAATAAAAAAGATTAGAAAGAAAGACATAATAACTGCTAAAAAAATTGAATCAATCGATTAATAAGATTAAGAAGTCTGTGAAATATTACGTAATAATAGTTTGCTTTTCGAGTCACATATATATTCCGTTAATGACTTAATAAATTGGATAAGAATTTGGGAGAAAAAAAATTAGTAAAAATAAGAACTGAACTGATAGGTCGTGACTGAAGGAGATTATGTGAAAGTAAATCGAATTAAGCTATGATTAATCAATTGGTCAAAACATAGTTCTGATTAGAATTTTGAGATCTTTGAACAAAAAAATTCTTTCAAGAATTTGCATAAAGTGTTTGATTAAGTCTTGATTGGGAATAAAATCATTTGATTTTCTTAACTATGATTTAGCGATTATTGTGACCCAAACATGTCATTATATAATACTATTCACAATTCAGTAGTCGTGTCTTAAAACATAATTTATATTTAAAGGAATAAATTGTTAGAATCTTTTGAATATAACTATATTTTATTGATTTTCTTCGTGAACTTTAATAACGATTTTTATATAAAGTTAATGCAAATAAATAGAGAATATAATTTTTGCCAAGAGAGTCAATATATAAATAAATTTTCTCTATTTTTTGATAAATGAAATTCTGAGAGCACATAATTACTTTAAAATATTTATTGACGGTATTTACGGTAATTTGATTTATGATTCAATATTTTAAATTGAATTTATTAAAGGATGTATTATTAGTACTTAAGGCTAATGAGCTTTAATTGGTTAAAAACAAACAATTTATAACTAATAACTAAATAATAAAATTGTTTAAAATATTTGTATGGATTCAAAATTACATTGCTTATAATTCGTAAAGGAAAGTAATCTTAAAGTGTTTCCATATCTCTTTGATTTTAGATGAAGAAGTTAGATAAATCTTTTAAATCAATCTTCTATCTCTCAAATTCTTTTAAACCCATCCTTTCATTTCTAAGGAAAAAAAAGACTACTTTTAACCCTTATTTGGCCAAATTTTTATCCATAATATAATAATTTACAGAATTCTGTAATACTTTTAATTACGAATAACTGTAACTAATTTTATAATTATGTTTTTTTTAATTAGATAAATGAAAAATATTTAATAGTTTGATAAGCAATCAATGATTCTGTAAATATTTTTATTGGAGTTTTTATTTTTCTTGATTTTTGGGTATTTAATTGAAAATCTCTGCACGAATTTTAAACGTTTAATCATTAGTGAAGAATATTTTTATACAGCTTTTATGGTTATATTTAGCTTCAAATGTAAATATTAGAGAATATTAAACTTTATTTACAAATAATTTAAAATTGAAAAATATTATTAAATTTTAAATAGTTTTTAATAATATTTGATTAAATTTGGGTCAACTCTTGGCTGAATAATGAAAAAAAGTTTCACTGATTTTTGAAATGAAATTTAAGGAAAAATTCATTTTAAAAAATATATTTAAACCAATTGCTGAAGTCTTACCTATAGATTGAGATAAAGTTAAAGAAATTAATGCAAATGCAGTGATAAGTATAGCTCCAAAATTAAATCCCATTATGTATTGAGATGTAAGACAAGAGAAGTGATGCCATAAAAGAAACTTAATATAAAAGATGAAACACTTGTAAAGCACTATTGGATTCTCATATAGAGATGAATTCAATAATGAGAATACTTTCACGAATGGAGAGAATTCAAGTAAAACATTATATTAGTTTTGCTTATTATTAAAGGAGAGGCTATTTTTAAGCCATCACTTATTTATGAGTTAAGGCAATCCCACTATTAATTAATTAATAAATTTATGAATCGATTGAGTGAAAGAGTTAAAGCAAAAACGCAGACAATAAGCACAATGTCTTGAGCACATGTACTGAATGTAAAGGTGTTTGTGAGCACCAGCAGAATCACCTTCACTATTATCGCACAGTTTTAAATATAAGTTAATTTTTTCTGTAGTGCTGTTGTTCTACAGCTTCACCTGTTGTTCCGCTTTCACCAAATGTTTCAGCACTTGTTGTTTCGGTCAGAAGCGATACCAGTCTTGCAAATTGCGTTTCACTCATTAATCCTGTCGACCAAAATCTTTTTTACTACACTCTTGTTTTACCCGATCTAATGGTACCACTCCTTACACACACAGTATGCCAATGAGAGAAAAAGCAAAGGACACCCCAAAGGGATAACTTATAACAGGTCTCACAATCTTTTTCTCTCTCTTCTCAGCTTTATTTCGATCGAAATCGAAAACTTATTTTTATTTAAAATTAAGATTAGTTTTTAAATTTGACTTTTTTTCATCAATTTTTATTCATTAAAATTATACTTAAAATACTAGTTTTAATAATTATATTTAATTAACTAAAACACTAAAATTTATGACTTATCTTATAATTACAGACAGTTTTTTCAGAATATGATTCACGAATTCCTGAATCACTTGTTGATTGTGTTGAAACTATTGTAAAAAATTTGATTAATAATATTTTTATCACATTCTTTACCAACACTTCATTGTAATTGTTGGACAAGTTTTCTGACAATTAACTTAATTAATGAGATAAACACAGGGCTAATAAATTTACACCACTGTATAAACATATGAATAATTATATCATATTTAATGACACTTTCATTCATTTAATAACAATATTAATAATTAGAAACACATTGTCTGACAAATATTGTATTCAGTTTAAGACAAACAGATAGTCAAGTAATACCATTCACCAGAACTTTCGAGTTCTAAATCATATAACTGTTACAGACATACAGTATATTAATTGTATTGTTCAACAAAGCATTTAAAACTATTTAATAAGTGGCACACTTTGCCATCAGTTCTCGAATTCATTCATGAAACCAATAAATATTACAGTGACTGACATTCATTAATATGTTTGCCTGAAAAGATCATCAAAAGTGAAAATTCGTAAAAATTTCATTTGAATTACAATTAACTTTTGTTATCCTATAATCTTATATTCACGAGAAAAAAATGATACAAATTTAAAATTAAATTTTGTTTTACTCGAATAACACATTGGATTATCACTTGAATGATAAATAATTTTATTCTTCAAAAGTCTATTTCAATTTGAACTCCAGTGAAGACCTTATGAAAAAGCATTTAATCCAATGAAAAATTGATGTCATCTTTCTCTGTGCTATAATAATAAATAAGGATATACTGCAGCCTATTATATATTATACATTACAACTACAGTACACCATAAAAGTTAACCTTAAAAATTGTCTGATAGTAATGATTGGTTCCTCAACTCATACTTTTAGGGATCAATTCTCTTATGTTTTCTGTAAATTAGGTGTAAATATAATTGAGTTAAAAAAATTGTGAACAAATTTTTATTTTTGAAAGAAAATTAACGAAAATTTTATTAAAAATTTCTATTTAAAGAATATTCGGCACAAACACATTCATTAATTGGAACGAATCTTATGATTAGCTTTTCTTAATTTTTTCTAAAAACTTTTTATTTTAGTTTTAAAAATAAAATTCAAGATATGATTTAAGTGAATGATGTTACTTAATGAATTTTAAACATGCTAATATTTGTTTATCAATTTCCGTAAAATATTCTCATAATTTTTTGAATAACTCATATTCTTTTATTCAGCTCATAGTCTTATATTCAATGAATATATCAGAAAAATAAGAAATTAGGGGAAAATCTAAATTAATTAAAAAAACGTATATAAGTATAAAATTTAAAACTTATTTTAATTCATTAGTTTAAATGGATTTTTTTACCTTAAAAGTACAGAAAAAGTTAACAAAAAAAACTACTCTTTTTTATAGCGATTTTTAATTAATGAAATTAAAATCAAATCTTCAAAACATAATCTTATCATTTAAATCATCGAAAGATTTAGAAATCTCTCTCCTATACTGAGTCTGTATTTTCTGTGAATATAAAAATCTTTATTTAATGAATTCAGTTATTTATTTGTTTATTTGAATTAATTGTCAAAACGATTATTTTAATTAATCTTATGTCTCAATACAAACCATTCATAAATTCAAATATTATTTCTGAATAATTAACATAATATTAAAGAAAGGTTTGTCTAACAATCAAATGGGGAAAAAGGGGACACATCTGACACATACAGACATAGAGGTATATAAGAACTAAGAATTTTTGGCACAAAAATCAATACAATAAATGGCAATTTAAAGAATTAAAAGTAAAAGTATTTCAAATGACCCCATAATATATAGTACCTGTGCTTTTGGAATTAGAAATTAAGAAAAATTGAGAGAAAAAACTCTTCAATTTATTTCTTTCTCTCTTTATAATAGAAAATCAAATGAAAATATTTTATCACTAAATCAAATGTAGAGCAAAAAAATAATAAATGAAATCAAATTTGAATCGATTTTGATTTTTTTTATTCATTCAATCGATTGTTTGCGGAAATAATTTGAATCTAATATAGCATAACATCGCTATAATTGTAATAATAATAATTCGTTTTATTTTCTAAAATATATTTTATTTTTGAATAATTTCTCAAAACTGTTGTGAATTTTCCTCTAAAATATTCGCTTCTTTGGACAAAAAGAAAATTAAGTAAAAATTATGTGAAACTCAAAAGCAAAAAAAGACTAAACAAAATAATTATCCGCAATATGTGTTCCAATATATTAAAAGAAAAAGTTATAAAACGTGTGTAATAGGTGTGTCATTATTATTGCCTAATTCTAACTTCACTGTATCAGTGATGGCCACAGCCTTTTGGACGAGGAGTTATAAACTTAATAAAAAAAATGTATATGAATTAAAAGTTTGTTAACTAAGTTATGCTAAAAGATTTTTTTTTTTTTTTTGCTTAAAGTGCAGGGAGTGAGGGGTAATTTAGAACACATTTTGCTAATGGGGGGTCCCATACAATCAAGTCTTAATGGAGCTCTACTTCCTTTGGCCAAATCTGATTTCCAATAAATATAAGTAATAAATAAAAAAATATTAAACATTCGCTTTGAGGCGAATCGTTGAGAGAAATTTTCCATAAAATGTTTTGTCGATTGAGAGTAAATAAAATTCTCGATTCTGTAGAGCTAGTACTGCATAACCTATGCTAATCCACTTTCAATTTCAATATTAATTAACTTTTTTGGTACAAATTTTTAGAAATATTTTTTTCTATTTGTGTTGAATATACACAATGAACTTGACAACAATCAATTTAAGCCATTAAAGACAGGTCAGGGAGAGTCGTATCACTCAATCCTACAAATGTGTTATAATTTTGCTTCTGTTTTCCATTTCATTGAAAAGTGAATTTAGATTTAGTTTTTTTTTATAAAAGACTTGATTTACTCTATAATATTTCATAAAAAATTAGTTCACAAATATATCAAAATGAGCTTAGATTTAGATCTAATTTAATTTAATTTGAGTTATACCACAAAACAGCCTTGGATTGGTAGTAAAAGTGAAACTAAATTTATAAAATCAAACACAGAATGCTGAATTGAAGGCGAGTTAGATATGAGCCTAAAACACCTGAAGCTTTTATCCTTTTTCTTATTTATTAGGTAATAGATATCATACCCAAAGTATAAGTCAGATTAAATTATCAAAAGGCAGTGTTAAAGAAAGAATATATGAATAATTTGACAGAAATAATACATATAATGAATGTTTTGAGTAAAAAATTAGCTTTAATAGTTTTTTTTCTTCTATTGAATCCCATTTTATCCTTGACTGACATATCAACTGATCATAACATGAATCTTGAAATACAAACATAAGATATACAAAGACACAAATGCCTTTTGTTACTGAGTAATGATATATTTTTAAAATTATTTTAAAACTTAAAATATATAACAAAATATCAATTACTAACCGATTGATAATAAGTTATTGCTGTGAGTGTTAATAATGCAATACTTTAGGAGGCGTTTACCCATTATTTAAGTCTTTATAGAAATGTTAGAAAGTTGTAAAAGTGTATTAAAACTGATTAGATTAGAGCTGACATTTAGCTCAAATCCAACTAATAATTAATTAAAGCTTTTGAACTTTTCATATTATTTAATATACAATAAAATAACTTTTATAGAATTAATTACAAAATCTTGTAATCAATTAATTAATAAATAAATCAATAAAATCAAAAAGATTTTAACGATAAGCTGTTAAAAAAAAACTCTCTAAGAAATTAAAAATTATTAATATAATAAACCATTCTTTAATGTTTAAACATTAAATCTATTGTAAATAAATTTGAGATCGTTTAAGAAAAAAGCGGTAGTATTTTATGGCTATTATTTGGTTAAAGTGTTTATTTTAAAGAATTCATTTGACTTTTTTTTAATATATTTCAGATTGTTTTCAGATTACAATTCCTTTATTTAGAGCCCAAACCGAATAATTCAATTAAAGTTAAATTATTTTCGGTCAATCATTAATAAAAATGAAATCATAAAAATAGAATTAAATATTTAGTTTTCTTAATAGTTGTATTAAATGAGAATAACTTTTTCATTTGATAAATAGTTTTTTAAAACATATCTAAAAAAGAATTTCTATAATTAATAGTTATATATATAGTGAGAGAGCTTTACTTTAATAATAAATATTATATTTTTGGGAATTTTCAGACTCTATACTAAAATACTATCAAATTATTCTCGAAGGCATTTAATAACATAATTGTGTAACGCTTTAATAACTTAATGCTTGTGAAAAAAGTCATTGCAATCCCCACAACAGTAATGAATGGCTAAAACACAATTTATTCCTTTTCTTTTAAATATAATTTACTTAACAAAGCATTTGTTAAAATATTAAATAAAAATTATACTATTATTCGGTGAGTAAAATATATCTGTACTCTAAACGTATATAATATATAACTTATAATTTAGTGTTCATAAGAATGTATACATTATATCATTGCAAATCACGTTCATTGCAAGTGATTTCTCAAAGCAGGACATGGGATATAAGTCAACAATAAAATACAAATATATGGAGCAAAATGATTATTAATTTTTCTACTCTTTTATTTAGCGCCCAGTGGTCTGAAATTCTTTTGCATACAATTCTCGTACAAAAATGCTTTTGAATAAATTATTTGTATTCGCCTTAAGTGTTAAAAAACAAACAACAGATTAAAAGAGTTTAGGGTTAAAACCTCTGATAGTGTTTTGTTAAGCAATTTTGAAGAACGAGTTTTGAAGTTTGAAAATAAATCCAATGATAGACTATAGAGAAGGAAGAAAATAAGAGACTTCGATAATCAATTGGCGATTAGTTGCCAATTGTAGGTATTATTGAATATAAGGTTAATTGCTTTAATGGCTTTTATGTAACGAGAATTCATCCAAAATGAAAAACAAGAGCTAAACAAATGCTACTCCACTACTAAATGCTATTCATTCTCGTTCTGGAGCTCAAGAATAAATTTTCTTTAGTCAGACTCTTATGAGACGCATAAATAAGTCTTTCGAGAAGTTTTGGTAAACTATTTTCTATTTTTCTCTTATTTTTATGATTTTTCTCGAATAAGTGAATGCGTGTGAACTTCACAATCTCAACGGTGTCTGTCTTTAGTGATAACATTCAGTTCCTGTAAGACACTCTTACCTCATAGGGTAGATATCATTGATGGATAGAATAATGATGAAACAGAAGGAGAATTAGCACACTATTAAATCAGAGATGACGATGAAAAGTACAGGTTCTTTATTGCTTCTAATAAATAACTGTCACATAATTTCAATCGAAATATATGTCCGCAAAACACCTCGAGAAATGTTCAGGGAAATGCTAGTTTTTTGTTATCGATGTCAAATTCTATGTATCTTTCATCACCATGACAAATTTTTAGAATGCTCTTTTCGAATGACTTGAACAACTCTGATGTCCAGATTAAATATCAAGATAAATTGCAATATCAATTCAACTAAAGCCAAATTTACTTTAGCTCTTATACAATGCATTAGTTTTAAAGTCAATTGTAAGAGAATAAACTTAAATGTATTGAATGACAACACTTACAGAGGATTAAGAATTAATATTAATATTATTGCATTCAAATATCAAAATATAATCAGAATAAGTATTTTGAAATTAAAATCTTAATGTAACCTTAATGTTCGCCAAAACTATAGTTCAACAATAACCAAGAAGGTAGTGGAGCGAAGGGGGGCCCCAATGGTGAAGTGCGTTGAGAATAATCAAGAATGCTATTAACTATGGTGATAATTGATAAACTGGTTATGAAGTAATTTTGAAAACGTAGTTTTTAGAGAATAATTATTACTTATACCTAAACTTTTTTTTAAACGGTACAGCTAGTAGATCAACCTTTTACTGTTTAGCTTAATGTTATTATATTTGACTAATCTGTTACGAGAGCTTAATTTTAATATCAAATAATTTTAGATAAAACTGTTATAAAGAGTTTCTATCAATGACTAAGTTTTCTTTTCAAAATAATATTAGGCTATCGTTCACATATTAGTCAAATATAATAACATTAAGCGAAACAACAAAAGGTTGATCTACTAGCTATGCCTTTTTAAAAAAGAGAATTTTTACCTATACCTATACTCCCTAACTTGTTTGGTTATCCCGGTTGTAGTTTAACTGTAATACAACTCAATTTATAAACAAGAATTTAATAAATTCAAAATGTTATGCTAACTCTTTTCTGTCATTATATTAAAAACAGATTATTTACACTTATTGTTCAAGAATTCGGTAAATGTGCTAACAATTGATTCTTTGCTACCGATTAGCCATTAATACAATTGAATTAGTATTCATGAACTTCACTATCAGAGCAGATCTAATGTCACAATAAAAACATGTGTAAACAAATAGATGTTTTGAATGTTTAAAAACTAGAGAAAAATTTGCTTTTCTTTAAAAAAAAGTTCCGGTGATTTCTATTATTTTATAAGAATTTAAATACAGATACCAATGTATTATTCAGTTGTGAGAAAACTTACGATTTTTATTCAAATCAGATATAACATAACGTATTTTGAATGTGTAATAAAGCCTATGCTTTGATTTGAGTCTGAGTTAAAGCTATTTCCGAAAGTCAAAAATAATCTTTTATATATCATTTGTATTTAAAGTTATTTTTCTGAAATCAACATGCAAATGCGTTTTCGGTATACCTTGTGTTGATTTAAAAATGAAACATTTTCCAAATAACGATTAATTTTGATCCATTTTTCAATTATTTTTAAAAATTATTTAAAGTTGTTTTATTTTGAAATTAATTATATAAACTAGATAAATTGAAAAAAGAACCATTAATTTTGGTAGGAGGTTAGAAGGTCAGAGGTTAGATTATTGATAATTGATAGGTTTGTTAATTTTAAATTGTTTTAAACTATTTTAACAGAGTTTTGTTACGCTTTCAACATTTTTTAACTATATTTTAATCATTTTATTTTAAATTATAATATTTATATATAATTTTAATATTAATTTAAATAATTTATACTATAAATCCATAAGTGAGCCCTTGAATTGACAATAAAATTAATTTTACTTTCATTAATAAGAATTATAATTCAGTTAAATCTATTCATTACAAACACTGAATTCCCGGAGTAATTGTTTTAAATTATTTATTTTATTTTTTGAAATTAAATCTCGAAATAATTGAAT
>JAQFXN010001378.1:0-15576 GCA_034693365.1 Liacarus xylariae
ATATAATGCCTGCGATATTTCAGTCATGTGACTTAACAAAAAGTTCACTTTATACAATTTGTCGGATTTATCAGACAAGTGCTCGTCACAAAAATGTAAATATTGTTTAATTTCACTATACCGGTTACGAGACATTGTTTGTTTTATGACGTCAGATCCCAGAAATGGATGTGTAGACCAATGTTGTAACTCTTGGTCAGTTCGTTTGATTCCCATTAACATTTGTATTCCAATGAATTTCCGCATTTCTATTATATCAATATACTTAAATGATTTGAAATCTTTCTCTGGATATTTCTCTCTATTTGATGTTATGATCAAATCCGCTGTACGATTCGTATATTCGATTATTTTGACTAAGAATTCATCTGTGAAAATCTTTTCGAATACAAGTGTTGAATCTTCTGGAACTGAAAACAGTGCTCCCGGTTGATGAATCGGATCGAAATTAGGCCAATCCTCAAGAATTTCATGATTGTCGATGTCCCAATTATTTAAATCTGATCCGATGTCTTCAGAATCATCATTTTCGTCAATATGCTCATTGAACTCGGCTGATGTTCGCCTCCTTACACCTGTGAAATTCAATTGGCACACGTCTTCATTGAAATCGTTAAATAATTCGCCATTTATGTCTTCAAATTCCTCATTCCTTTCATTTAAATCTCTATCTATTTCTTCATTCAGATCGAAAACCAACTCATCCATCTCGTAATCCATCACTGAAATGAGATAATTTAAATTTTGACTAAACTTTCATTAAATAAACAAATTATGTGGAAATTTGGTAATAAAATAACTAATTGGGAGTAAATTTACATTATTTAGACTAATTCAGTGTAAATTCGAAATGTAATTAACAATTGTGTTTAGACAATATATGGTTTATTATTTATTTTCCTCAATAGACTGTCATTTTCATCAATGCATTAATTTGTCAATTGAAGCATTATACCTTCCATATTATGCCTACGCTCGTGGATTGAATAATTTATCCGCTATTTCCCCTATTAAATATACTTAAATTCTTGTAAAAATACATTAAATTCTATTAAATGTACTTAAGTTCGAATAAAAGTACATTAGTTTCTGTTAAATATAGTTAAATTCTAGTAAAAATCCATTAAGTTCTGTTAAATTTAATTAAAATCTATTAATTTGTCATATTTATTCTTAATTACATGTAAAATATGATAAAATCACTAAAATTTTAAAAATCTGCCCAAATCGGCCTGGCACTATTTTTTGGAAAATTGGCCAGCACTTTCGGGCAATTTTTAACCCTTCCCAGGGGAGGGTACAACACCTTTTATAGGTTTAGATGTCACTAAAAAATACAAATATTTTGACATGTCCTGTCCCACAACCACATCCACTCACACAACAACACATTCAAACATAAAATCAATTAAAAAATAATCAATAAATACATTAAAAATGGTTTTAAATTAAGTTTTTTAATTGAAAAAAGTTTTAAAATTTTTTGTCAATTTATTTATTTTATTATTGTATCAGTGCTTACATTTGGTGTCTTTTCCATTGTATTAGAGATTTAGTTCAAAAATATATTGAAAAATACTTTTCTTAAACTAAATTTACGACAATTTATATTGAATTTAATGAAAAACTAATGTTATTATTGCCCGTAAACTATAGCACATGTACTATAGGGTGTAATATTCCTGCATTACATTACGTAATTTATGCGTTGCTAATTGCTATATTTCTCATACATAAAAACGTATCGAATAAATAGTTTTTACTGTAGTTTTGGTTAAAATAAATTCAGTGCTAAATCTCGTGCGAAATTGCAATTACTGTCCACTGATTGGTGTGACAGTCTGTGACAGCTCTCCCATTGAAATAGCATTACTGTCACATAGTTGGCCAGATATGTATTAAATAAATTTATTTCAAGAATTTTATTTTAAAAAACGTTAATTTATTTTACGAAATAAAAGTAAAACAAAAATTTATTTCAATTTAATCTTTTTCTGCGATAGCAGTCAAGTGATGTTCGATCTCTTGTTCAGTGAGTGCTCTAAAGAGTCCGGTATTGTCGACGATTCCGACCTGTATTTCGTTGGGCTTGAAGTCAATCGTCAAGACATTGGAAAGGGTTGTAATCGCCAATTGAATCGTCTCTTTATCGTCAAAATCTGTTCTTTTCTTTAACTTTTTCTCCAAATGGTTCTGCGCCTCAACTGCTTTCACACCGACAGCACAGCCACGATATCCGCAGTAATAACCGGCCGGATCTGTCTTAAAGAGCAATGGCTTACCTGAACCACAATTAAAATAAACTAATTATTGAATGACAACTCATTGGAAGCACTGATACAAACCTTCTTCGTAAGCGATTAACATCATTGAAGTACCCAATGGTCTCATCTCTGCGTTCTGTGTGTATACCTGTGCGATGTCCGCCATTTTGCGGGTCAACACTTCGATGGGCATAGAGTACCCGAATTTATACTTGAAGTTCGCGGCTTCATATCGTGCCCTTTGGACCTATGGCTCAGTTGGTTAGCAAATAATTGAACACAAGTGTTGTTTCAGTGCATACCTGAGAGGCAGAGTCGGGAACAATGCCAGTGATGACACACCCGATGTGGGGAGTGATTCGGTACAGATTCGTGACCGTCAGCGGGTCTATCAGTTTGTCCGCCACTTTCTTCTGCGTCACCACTACTGCACAGTCTTTGCCCTTCAGTCCCAATGATGTGATAGCGCTTTGGTTTATAGCCTTAAACGCATATTCTGTCAACAATTGCATCAATACCTCAATTACCACTCCATCCAAGTCTGCATTCAATACATACCCACTTGATATAGACGTCCTTCGGGTGAGAATATTGTGATGTGTCGGTCGAAACCGGCAGAACTCCCTCTCGACATGACTGCACTCGGCTTTTATTCAATTAATGACAAATCAAAACAATTAATTGCAATTAAATAACACAAAACGGATTCAATACTATTGTTCACTCAAACCAATGATGAAGTGATTCAGCGATTTGTTTGAAGTTTAGTCAGAAATTACGTTCACTTTATATGAAATAAACGTCTGAAAGTGAAGTGCGATGATTGAGCTCAGCCCCAACAAAATTATATTTTCCAGGAAGAAAAGAACTGTACCGAACCGCAGGGATATTAGAGCAAATCTATTTGAGCATATTTTGTAAAAATGTAAAAGGTCAGGGAATGAGGAATTGCAGTAGAATATGGATCAATTCGATAAATAATTTAAAGGAAATATTATTTTATACAAAGTTTACCTAGAAATTAGGAATGGCCAAAGACTTCGAAGTCAGGGAGTATAGGGTAATAGTAAGAGCCTCAAAATCATAGGAGTTTAGTGGCATTTTGCAATCGTGAAATTCTTGCAGAAACAAACTAAAAATGACACAATTTAACAAAATCTTAACTAATTTTGCAAGAATTTAACAGAATTTAGACAAATTATAATGAATTTCTCTAAAAATCAACAGAATCTAACCAAATTTAGAAAATATTTGACACAATTCTTTTATATTTCTAAGAATTTAGACAGAATTTCAGAGAATATTACAAAAACGGCGAATAAGGAACCGGTTTTCTCAAAATTATTAAGGGGAAAGAAGAGGGCACCATAAGGAGTCTATTTTGGAAATTTATCGGAGACACAGAGGGTATTTTTGCTATACTCCCATTGGCCATCCTTACTATAACTCAATTTTTTATAAAAATTTCTATCTTAAAATTATAATAGTCAAAATAAATAAATTAGCAATATAAAAGCAATAATTTTTTTAAAAGCTAATTTTAAAACCGTTTCGCTAGGAATAATTTGTATCAGGGATGGTCTAGGACTGTCCTTAACATTTTTCAATGAGGGTTTAAAAAATTATCATAATTTATTGAAAAACAACTATAGATAAGTAAAGCTCAATTGTGTAAACACATAATTCGTTACGAATTTTCTCTGATTTCAGACAATTATTCAAATCTGTATTTATTTATTTAATAAATAAATAATTGATATTTTGGTTTCAATTTAATCAATATTTTGGTTTCAATTTAGTGATATTTCGGTTCAAATTATATCCATTAAAGAAATCTATTAAAATAATTTTTAAAACGTGTTTTTGCTTTCACTAAACTTCCTTTAAATAGTAATGATATTTATGAATACTTTCTCTTAGACTGACTCCACCTCTTAAACAGTATAGGAAATGTAACGATAAGTGATGTTCAGCACCACTTTTGTTAAGGACAGGTCTAGGATACCCTGTGATTTTGGCCGGATACCCCTCAGGCGGTTCACGAGATACTCTTCATAACAATTTTTACAAACGGTGCCGAAGAGGACGTTTTTTGGAGAATATTCTGTGAAAATCTGAAAATATAACAGAAATTTAACAAATTTTATTAAATTCTTTGATAATTCATTATAATTTGCCTAAATTCTGTCAAATTCTGTTAAATTACGTCTTCAAGAATTTGATGATTGCGCAATACCCTCCTCTGGACCCCATGTCCAAAATTTGGATAAATTTGTGACGTCACTGGCAGAAATACCCCCCTGGCATCGCCAAATTAAAACACCCCCTGAAATTGCTTCCTTTTCCTATCTCTGCTTTGTATCAAAACAATAGAGCTTGGAAGATTTAAAAACAACATACAATCACATTATGACCCGATTATAATCAGTGATTTATAACACAGTATTCTTATATTTTGACATATATTTGCAAATTGTCTCTAAAGCCCATTCCACCCCTCAATTATAATTTCCCGGAAAGTTGGATATAAGCGGAGGCAATAATTTAGCTAAACTAGTGGTGGGGCAGGTATGGCATGTTTCCCGGCCTCAGGCCTACAATAAAGGGGTTCTCAATATTGCAAACTAAGAGAACGGACTTTATTTGAAACGATTTAATAGTTTTCTTGTGTTTACTTTGGATTTGAAAATATTTTGTTTCAAAACTTGATTTGTTTTGTGATTTGAATTCATTTAAATTCAATTGAAGGCAGATTTGGATTAGCAGTGAATGCATTGAATGCATTGAATGGTGTAATCCGTCGTCTATTTGTCATAAAATGGTTTCCTTTCGCTGTTTGGATGAGATTTCGGGTCATATTTCGGGTGAAATTCAATTAATGAAATGGAATCCCAAAATGGATTTAATAGTATTGGCGCTCAAGAGTGGGGACCTAATAGTGCACCGACTGGTCTCGTGGCAGAAGGTCTGGCATTTGCCCAAACCTAAGCTCAAGACGAGAACCACTGATAAAAGCGATGACAAGTGTTTTGTGAAAGACATGGATTGGAGACCCGACGGAAAGATATTAGCCGTCGCTTACGAGTCGGACATCGACTCCACCGAAGCCAATGACGGCAAGTCCTGTCTTGTCTTACACGACGTGGAGTCGTCTAAACTGATCCATAAGTTTGTAATCGACGGCAAAATCAATTGTATTGATTGGCAGCAAAAGGAATGCTTTAATTCCAGTGCTTTCGATGAGTTTCACACAAACGGTTCCAAAAAGTACTTCGATTTCGATGAGAACTGTTCTGCGATTTCGCCGTTTATTAATCTTTTGCCGAAAGCAAACTCCGTGTCCAAGAGCTTTGTGAGGGTCGGGAACCGAAAGATAAGTGACGACAACGTGAATGATATGATGAAAGTCGAGAACCAGAAGACACTGAATGTGTTAGCGATTGGAACCCAAAATGGTTTCATTGAATTATATGCTTTCGGTGTCTATAAAATCGCGAAACTGTTTATCGCAAACGATATTTCAATTAAATATTTGGCGCTTTCGAGTGATTTGGGAATTATTACGGCTTTAGTTGAAAGTCGTGTCAAAGACTCGATGAGTCAGTACTCTATGATTAGCTATAATTTGAATGTTTTGAAAGAAAAAAGTCATCAAATTTTAATGATTTCTCAGATTTACGCGCAATCGATATCTCTATTGATTTATTTGAGCGAAACAATGCGTGAAATACTAGAGGCCTGGGAGGACGTGATGGTCGAAATCGATTCTAAACTTTCAAACTATGTTTCACTCCATAGAAGTCAAGTGAAATCAAACTCCGATTCAAAAGAGACAAAAATTCCATTAATGGCCGACGAGTTTCTAGAGCTCCTGGTGTTCGGCAATGCAAGTGATTCTCTCGAGAAGTTTCTCAACGATTTGACGGATAAAGGATTGAAAAAGTTGGGCCACTCTATAGAGTTGGCCTATTCTAACATTCAAAAGCTTGTCGTCAAAAATGTGGAACGAGTTCTGCAACACATTTACTGTCACTTCAATACACTTAAAGGAATGGCTCTCTGGGAAGAAAAGTTTGGTGACGTCGGTCTCGATGTTATGTCAGTTAATAAGACCCTCAAATCTATCGGTTCTTTCCTTTTAAAGTCAACTGAATTACAACAAGTGATCGACAATTCTATGCGAAACGTAAAGGCATTTATCCGATGGCTTTACACAGCAATGGTTCGACTCCTTAAGGACGAACCCAGTGCTCAAAGCGAGTTAACCAAAGTCTCACAACAAGACATCCAATTCGTCACTGAATTCATTAAAGAAAACTTTGAATTCGAGTCATTGGCCAATACTTCGAGACCGAGTTCTAGTAATTTTACGTTAGAAAGAGTCGGACAGTATTTGAAAGACAAGGACTTGACTTCTATTAACTCGTCATTGAATGATATGTCAATCAATCCTTGGATACAATATTTGAAGGAAAGAACACATTTGACACAAACCGATGCCAAAACTCTTTTTCTCTACGAACACAAACCCCAGACATCATTCGTTGGCGAACACAAGTTATTGGACCAATCGATTCGGGAGGCCTTCACCGGTCCCTTCAATGTTATGACTGAATCACTACAGAAGAACGGAATGCGTTCTAATCTATCGAATATAATAACCATTGGAAGCGATGAGTCTTTCAAAATGAATCGCATTTCAAACCTAAGTTTAGGCTATTTTTACATTTCATTCATAAACCAAACAAAACCAACGAAACAATTGTTTATTA
The DNA here is from genome assembly GCA_034693365.1 of Liacarus xylariae. Lineage (NCBI taxonomy): Eukaryota > Metazoa > Arthropoda > Arachnida > Sarcoptiformes > Liacaridae > Liacarus > Liacarus xylariae. The sequence goes on from JAQFXN010001378.1 coordinate 7,037, forward strand.
TTCGCTATTCTATTGACAATCAATACTCTGTAGACATTGTTTCGCCGACTTTTGTTCTAAATAACAGTCAATTATTAGTTATTGATTACCAGTTCTATACCGAAGAGATAATATCATTGCTTTTGGCGGAACGAGAGTCGAGTCAATCATATTTAGTTCAATTGCCGCTAAACTTATTGAACTCCAGTTTCAAACCGGTCTCTACTGATTGTGATTTAATGACACAAACAAATGCAATCACTTTTGAGTTGACTAATGCCTCGTCCGATTCGGGTCTTATCTATCGAACCCTCGACAATATGGTTATGTTGGCAGTGAGTGGATCGCGTAAAGTGGCCTGTGTTTCATTCGCCTCCAAACGGAGGGTTCGGTTGTTTGAAATGGATGTCTCAGAAGATGACGACGAAGAACACGACACCTCTGACAGAATGACTGAACACAATGATAGCACAGAACAGGACAAGTCTGCACTCGAATCCAACACTTTTAACAACATCTCATCGATTGTATAGTATTTTAATTTTAAAAATATTTTGTACAATAGTTTCGAATTAATAAAACTTTTATTACATTTGAATTGATTTAATGATAAACTATTTCTCTATTTATAACTCAATACCGGTATATAAAACATAAACTTTTACTCATTTTGAATCAATTGCTGTCTCATTGCGAGCACTCGTCTCCAAAAGGCCAGCATTTCTGCTGATATCTGAGCGCAAATATCTTTGAGACTTTGTTCTGATCGTTCCTTCTTTTGCTTGAATTGATGTAATCTATGGTTCTCTTCATTGATTCGGTAATGGATGACAACATTTCTCTGAACGTTTGCATTCCTCAACAAATTTGATTCCAAATATGAAATCTTTGCGCAAATATTTTCAATACTTGAATCCAAATATTTTGAATTTTGGCGATTCAGACAAAATGCTTGGAACAGATATGCGGCGCCCAATGAATCAACAAAATTATCTTCATGTTTGGCCACTTTTGTCAATCTGTAGTCTTTTGCAGAACGGATACAAATTCTGTCATTAGAATCGATTCTCAAAGAGTGAGCGAAACTCGAGATAAAGTTTCGACATTCAGGACAGTGTTGGCTATATTTGATCCATTGGTGCAGACAATTGTGACAAAATATATGCGAACAAACAGTTATATTGATTTTGTCGGAAACCGAATGCAAACAAAGCACACATTTGGATGAATTTGTGTCGATATCTTTGACAAAAACAATACCCGAAACAACGGGTTTGTTCTCCGATTGGATTCTATTTTCATCTTTAGATCCCATTTGAGTTAGCTTTTTAAATATGTCCACTTCATTGGGAACGACTGTCGAAATCTCTGAATCTGTTGAGTAATTTATTTTGGGTTTGGATTCAATTTTCTGATCATTTGTTGTCTTTTGTAAAGCATTTTCCAATAGTTTTTCATCTTTTTTCACAACTTTCAATGATTTCGGTCCACAAATGGAAACTTTGTTTCCATTTCTTGTATTTGTCTTCTTTTGCAAATCGGCAGTCGTGTCTGTCCTTTGCTGTTTCAATACTTTGTCTGGTTTCGGTTCATCTCTGGGCGAATCTGCTGTGCTTCCTGTGCCCTCATGTATGAAATGATTGCCCACTAATTCAATTTTTTTCGGTTTCTCTCCATTTTCTGAATTCTCTGATTGAGATGTCGTCGTATCAGAAGTTTCGATACTATTCTCCGGTGTTTTCGACTGATTTCTTGGCTTTTGTTTGTCCATCAGTTTTGCCATATTCTCAGTACTGTTTGGCAAAGAGTTCTGTTGTTTGTCTATAATAGTAATCTTTTTTATTTTTGATTTCTTGTTCGCATTTTTCACAGCTTTTCCTTTAGATTTTCCGAAGAGATTCCAACACATTTTCAATAGAATTGTCGAAAAGGATAATTGAATTGTGGCTAAAATTTCAAACTTACAGTTTGTTTTAATGATTTGCACTTAAGCTTTTGTATATATGGGAAAAAATTACTTTAAATTTTAAAATTTAATATTGTTGGAACGCTATTATAAATAGTTTCAAGATTGACTTTTTTCATCTATTAGATGTTGAATTTAGAGGAACCTTTCTCAATTTACTATGAATTCTATTTAAAGTTCATTTGACGAATGAATTCAATATTTAATTTCCAATTTTGTTCAACCAATTCTTAAATTATTTAAGGATTTATTAGATTTAATTTATATTTATTTATATATAATCTATTATTTGAATTCTATCATTATTTCAAGAATTGATTTCCAATTTTTTTCATCAAATTATTCCCTCAAATGAGAATCACCCTGTCCTATTCATGAGCATATCTTAGTTAAGATTTCGACTATTATTTTAAGAAATATCTCATTATTTTCATCCATCCCATGAGGTTAGGGGGACTTTCTCCCTGTACAACCCAGCCATGGATCGCTGTTTCACTCATTGGTATGACAGCGAGGATGGTGTCACAGATTTAAGAGAACACACCCGGGCCCCCGTACTGCGTGGCTCGTGGCGATAGCTGATCGCATACTACCAGTTGACAACTCTTGGTTTGGGCACATGGTCATCTTGCCACACCCCAGGCTCAGCAAACTAAACTCAGAGAGAAAGAATGCTCACCCCGGGCAGGGTTCGAACTCACTACATCTGATGCCAGCGAATGGCTAATCAACTCGACCAACACTCCCAGTTTTATCTCGTATTTGATATATAATAGTGAAATAGTGACAGTTGTGCAATAAGAATTATTCGTTAATCTTATTAAAAATTAACATAATTGAGATGTATAAGCCTAGGTGAAATTTTTGAAAATTAAATAATTGTTTTAAAAGGCTTCAAAATAGATTCACTTGACCTGCATTTGACTCATTCATTAATATTGACGCCACAGCCCGGAATATCACCCCCTGACATTTTTCGAAACCACGCCCCTGAGTTTTTTCCTTTGCATATGCATGATTATAAGCGAATTATATGATAGACCAATCGTCCGTTTTTATACCATTGTGACCTTTTCATATTCTTACACATAAAATATAATACATTTAAGAATTGATCCGAGTTACTAATCTGTTGTTTTATTTCATTATTCATTGAACTCAATCAAAGCGTTTAAAAAATATTGAAATTAGTAATAAGTTTTTTTGTGTAAGGTTTAACATGGGACATATTTTTTGGGATCTTTGCAATAGACCATAATAATTAATATGTGCCTATAAATTGAAGACCAGCAGCTGCTGCTGTGTGAAGCATCTCATATGCATTCGAATCAGCACTTGTTTCTGATTTCCAATATAAAATATTTAAAACACATAAGATTTTAAGGACAAAACATCATTTTAGCGTTGAGATATCTAAATAATTGTATTATATCAGGGCATTTTTCATATCATTTTAGAAAGTCCATTGGAAACATTGTGAGTTTTATGCCAATCGCTCTCTATCTCCAACTTGTTTTGATCTTCCAATGAAAATTCTTTAGATTAGTTTGTGTTTCTCCTGTGTGTCTGTCTTTGTAAGTCTAGTAAATGAGATAATGGCTAAGTTTTTGTCATTCAACAGCACTTATAGACTTCATAATAAATTGAGTGCCAGTCTGGTGCGGGAACATTTGTATGATTGACAAACCTATATAAGTGGAAGAAAAGTAAAAATATTTTTATATAAAATATTAATAATAGAGTATATTATTATAGTTCTTATGATTTAATGGATTAATCATTTATTTTATTATTGTTTTCGCTCACAATAAGTGATAATTTATTTGTGAACTAATGTAATGTAATTCATAATAGACTGTTGTGTAAAGCACTCGATATTACGCTGATTTGTGGCAATAAAGACAATTACGTGAATGTGATAATCGGTTTCAATAAGAGATATCAATCTTTTGGGCGATTATTAATTGAATAAATAGTTTTATATTTCAGTGAAGAAAGCATTTCATTAAACGATTTAATGACTATATATTTATTCTATAAAACAATTTAGGGTTAGACTTAAGTAATATTGGCGTAATATAGGGTAGGTTTTTTGAACAGAATACATCATCAAAAGCTTCATTTAAAATTTCATCGAAATTGTTTTGAACAGAATTTTGAATTTCGTTCAGAATATTAGAAAATTAACTTTAAATTAATGACAAAATGGGTTACGATATCAAGCGTTTCGATAAAAACTGTGTTAAAGAAGAGTTTTGTTGTATTATATGTCAGGATGTGCTCAAAGAACCCAAAATGATTGACAAATGCGAACATATATTCTGTATGTCTTGTATTCTCCAATGGATTTCCTGTAAGAATATCTGTCCGATAGACAGACAGCCATTGACTTTAAGCCAATTGCGAGAACCGATGCGATCATTCAAATCACTTTTGGGTCAAATGGAGATCAAATGCGAATTCGAGTCAAATGGTTGTCAACTAATCGTTAAATTGGATGAAATCAATAGTCACGTCGGCGACTGTCCCTACAATTTAACTCCTGTTGAGTGCGTTTGTGGACTAAAGTTTGGACAAAACGATTTAATAAGACATCAACAGAATTGTCTGAATTTTGTTAAATCAGAAATCAATAGAATTAAGAATTCTATAAATGAATTGAAGTTTGTTTCCACCAAAAAGACAATATTTGAAGAATGGATTGATTGTAATCGAAATTATATTATAAATGAATGTCAAATGAAAGACGATATGAAGAACGAAGCCATCAAATCCATAACCGATTGTCTTAACACTGGAACCAATGACTTCTTAGAAGTAATTGTAAAACAGTTTAAACAAAAATACGACGGAATTTGGTTTGCATTCGTTGAACTCAAGGGCTTCCATGAGTTATCTTCTTATGAATACGAGAATCATTCACTTCTTCAGCTGGGAATTGGAGCACAAATTATAACTTTATTTAAATCTCTTAAGAAATCCATTTATCAGATAGTATTGGAGGCGCGGAGTATCGAAACTCCTTTGATTAAAAACAAAGATATGAACGATTCAATGGTCGGAACAGCGATTCAAATGGCAAAAGAAGCCATTTCTACGTACGATAATTACCAGGATATATCAAATTCTGTGCGACAAAAATTTTTCAATAAATACAGTAATGTTTGGAACTGTTATGTCGGCACTTATTCTTATGGATTGAGTTATATGAAAAAAGCAAATTTTTCACTAACTTTAGGATTCAGTAGTTTGAATGTTGTTATTTGGCAGAGCCCTAAATAACTGCCTGATTAGTAGATAACTTCGATTTACAGATTATTTTATTGACTTTTCAAAGATGAAAAAAAAATAATTTTGAATTAAAAGTATTACTTCTATAATCAGATCAATTCACAAATGTATGTATGGCCTAACATAAAATATTCTAAACTCTGAATGTAATAGACAATAAACTTTAATTAAATAAAGTTTTTGCTTACAATATTCTGATTCTGAATCGTAATTTGGAAACTATAGTGCAATATATAGAGCGATATTTTTCAACACGAAAATCCGTCCCTAACATGAGCCGCAAAACAATCGTACGATTATAATACAAAATTTAGTACCTGTGCATAAAACTATTGGATCATGGATCGAATATGCCTTCACAACTCCGACCACTGGTTCGACTGTATCTTTAATTTTGTCTATTAATTAAACATTTTTTTTGCAAAAAAAAGTATCTAATAATTACAACAAATTATTTCTAAATATCTTTAATTAAATTAAATCAGATTTAAATATTACTTAGATTAAAAATTAAGCAAATATTACTTTATTTTATCATTTGCTAGGATATTTCAGTTAAATTAAATGTATTTTATTTAAAATAAATCATAATGATCTTATGAGAAATTCAAAATGTTAAAATCTTAATATAATAAAATTTATCTAATCAAACTAGTGAAATCTTATTAAGCTAAAATAAATACAGTATAAATCAACTATTAAATAAGTAAGCTAAAAACTTAAGCTATCTAAGATTAGTTTAATTGAATCAAGTCATCAGAGATTTTATTATATCATTTAACATAAATTTATTAAATTATATTAAAATTACTTTCAAAAATTAAGAAGTTATTTAACCAACTTTGAGAAAACTATAAAAGGACCATGTTGAAAAGTAGTAAAGGTCGTCTTTTCATAAAAGTAAACCCAGCCCTAAACACATTAAAATTTATTTTAGCACAGAGGAAGTTAATTCATCTATATACAAATTCAATCAGATAAATTCAGTTTGAAGATGCAAAAAAGGAACCGAAATACTTTATTTTTCAATGAATTGTTATTAATAATTCCCATAACTAATTTAATAAGAATAATATTTAGCAAATATCTTATAAAAGAGCATTAATATTTCTATTAAATAAATTTTCTACAGTTTCTATTCTATTTAAATTTTCTAAAATGATTACACAACAGTTTGCTCACATCAGGCACAGCCAAAAGGTGTATGGCCAAAATAATCATTGTTTCGAAAATTTGCAAATACCCAATGACCTTTTTTATCGAAGATGATTTTTTGCCTTTGCATTTTCCATGTTAAATTTATGCTCAATTCAAGAAAACATGCATTTCAAGAGATTTTTAAAAATACCCCCTCCCCTCCTCCATACTTCCAGTTTTGGTTGAGGTAGTCTCCCTCTGGCTCAAATTCATTGTGAGATATCACGTAAAGTAATATGTCGTTGAAAATTCTGGTCACCCATGTATACTGTCAAATGTCGTCAATTATCAAACAGATTTTAAAAATTGTTAGGAATAAAATCATATTGGATTCTTAAAGTTTTCAAAATAATAATAAAAAATGTGCAACAGTTAACTATTATTTTTCAACTATACTGTTACAGTATCTAAAAATATCTATTTGATTAAATCATTGTTTTCTAAATATATTGATGAAAAATATTTCAGTCAATTTAGTAATATTATATTGTATTTAATATAAACTCATGATTTCTTTAATATCAATATTTTATCATTTGATAAATCGTTTTTCACAATAATTTTGTAAGCATTTCATTATTCATTTTTATAGAATTTGATTACAAATGTGTGCATTGTATTAACATTTACTATACTTTATATAAAATAGCATTAATTATTGAGTCAAAAACATTTATCACGTATTCAATAGCAGAATGGGTTATGAAATAAACCGTTTTTTAAGTAAAAATATTAATAAAGAATTTTTGTGTCAAATTTGCCAAAATGTTCTCAAATTTCCGGTTTTGGTTGAGAATTGTGAACATATTTTCTGCAAACAATGTATTCATCAGTCACTACAAGACACGGGAAAGTGTCCAATCGATAATAGCATGGTGAATTTAAGTCAACTTAAAGAACCGATTAGAGCGTTCGGAAATATGTTAAATCAGCTCCAAATGAGATGTCAATTCGATTCTTACGGATGCAAACAGTTGTTAAGATTGGATCAAATTGAAGATCACGTCAAAGAATGTCAGTTCAGATCAACAAATCGCTCAGAAAGTGAGTGTATTTGTGGCTTAAAGTTAATGGAAAATCTTCTGACAGAACATCAGTCAAATTGTGTTACTTTTCTTAAAGAAGAACTCAAACAATTGAAATATTCTTTCGATGATTTGGTACTTAAAAAGAATGACAGAAATATTGAAAGCATTAAGACTTTGTCAGTGAAAACCATATTTCAAGAATGGATTTCTTGTGGGAAACAAATAAAAGTATTGTTTAGTGATATGTCTGAACAACAAAAGTCAGACACAATTAGTCGACTCGAAGAAGGATTGAATAGCAATGAAAATAATTTTCTAAAGACATTAACTAATTATCTCAAACTTAAATACGGAGACATTTGGTTCGCTTTAATGTTTGAGAGCACCGGACCATACATTTATGCAAAAGGAAGTTATTTAATGGCAATGATTGGACAGAAGAAAATTAGAATTTTCAAGACTTTAAAGTTTTCTCTGTTGGAGACAATAAGAGAGGCCCGAAGTGTGCCTAAGCCTACAGTTATGAAGAATAGTATGAAAATATTGATGACCGACGACGCAATGCAGTTCTGTTGGAGAGCCATATCATTCCACGAAGACTTCCTTCAAATCGCTTCTTTGGTGAGACAAAGGTTTACTGAAAAATATGGTAAAAACTGGAATTGCATTCTATCGGCCGATAGTTTTGGTTTGAGTTATACACCAAAAGGACAGACTTCGATAAATTTAAAATTCGGACAAATGGTTCTTATTATTTGGCAATGCCCATGATGCTGCTTAATTCTGCTTGTCCAATTCACCGCTTATAAGTTACTTTGTATGTCTCCAACAGAGCTGTTTGACCCATACTTTATTTGATAACAATATGGCATTAAGTCAGACAAAGTCATGCAAACTCTATTAGAATCTATGAGTTAGTATGAGTTCGTCCGATTCAATGTCAGATCTTATCTAATAAAGTATAGGATTTAACAGCTCTGGCCTGAGTTTTACTAATCGCAAAGTGCACTTAACGCAAAATAAAGACTTGTTTGCGAGCGCTCGCATACTATGAAACTTCTTAGCATCGCATCGCAACT
>JAQFXN010001379.1:0-15561 GCA_034693365.1 Liacarus xylariae
ACTTCTTTAAATTTACCTCCTCAATATTTATGAGAAAGTATATTTAAAATATTATTGTTATTATTACAGGGGATATATATATTTTAATAATCATGAAGATTTTATACAATAAATGTCCATGACTAGTAATTCATTCCTATAGATATTGAGTGATTAATTCTGATAATTAAATTGTTTTAAATTTATCATTGCTTTCAACTTGTTAATTTATAGTTAAAAATTGCCCGTTTTAAAAATTTATTGTAAACATTAATTGCATAAATGAATATCTTATGGGAATAAAGTTTATTAAATAAAATTCAAAAATAATCTAGTTGATATTAAACTTATAATTATATTTATATCTAGTTGGAAGTTGATAAATAAAATGAAATTTTTCTATCGAATTTATTGTGCTTGTGATATATATTTTCATGGTGCATGCAAAAATGGTAAAACAATTTCGTCCAGAAATACCACGTATAATTGAACAGTTAAGCTAAATAAATATTATTAATTTTAAAAACAATTGTTACAGTTTTCAATTGATAAATATATGCCCGCATTCTGTAAATGTATAGTTCATTAGCTTTTATTTGTTATTTACTCAATCTATAATTTTATATAATAGATATCACTCTCTCTCTCTCTCTCTCTCTCTCTCTCTCTCTCTCTCTCTCTCGCATTGTTTAAACGACTATCTGATGATTAAACTGAATGCAAAGACAAATAAAATACTAACTCAACTGTATATACAGTATAGCAGAGATGCGGGAAAGAAGAGTTGCAGATATAGAATTCCATTTAATTGTATAAAAGTTTCATTCTTAAATAACGCTCTACATGATCACAAAAAATATAATATAGAAGAATCAGAATATTCTGCAGAATTTGAACAACTCAAAATTCTCCTTAAAAACTAATTAGTGTTGTTTATTCTAATAAAAATGACCTTGGAAATTCCCCCTGAAACATTCGACCTGCAGCATTTCTGATAAATCCTTTTGTAACACTAGAAAAACCTGGAAGTCTGTCAAATAATTGGACCAAGTTGTTTTACAATATATAATTAACATGGTGGGGAGCAGCAATGAAATATGAACATATTAATTATTATTGTCAAAAGAAACAGAAAAAGGCACACTTGTTCATATTTAATTATCAATCTCTATAGATTAATTAATCATCTGTGAAAATAATAATTTTAAAAGTTTTTCTTATTTTTGTAATTATTTAAAAAAACTTGTCAAGATAATTCATTTACATTATAAATGTCATCAATCAAATCAGAATCGACCCATTAGTGAACCATAGCCTAATGCTTATGACAAGTACAGGTCAATTCTGATTTGATGAAAGGTAGATGCAATTACTCTATATATTCGGGAGGTGTCATGCTTATATATGTCATAGGTGATTTTTTTAACGAATCTATTTTAAAAGTCAGTTTTAAAATTTCAGAATTACAGTAATTCTTAAAAATCTATAAGATTGCTTTTCAATTCTATAAACAAATGTAAAAACTATACTAATATAATAAGGAAAGTTGAACTATTTTAGTCACTTACTAGTTAAAACAATTTAGCATGCAGCATTTTGAAAAAATACACCAACCTGTTAAAAAATTTATAAAATTTTATATTTTACACTGTCTAATCAACAATAAAAAAGAGATTGTAGCAACCTTTATTATCTACATTAATTTGAAGAATTCCCTTGTACCTTGGACACCCCTCCACTGTCTTTTTGAACTGATTTCTAACATATATTTAGTCGGAAAAAAATTACCAAAATTTAATTTATTTTAAATGAAATGTTTTTCAAGAGAGAGAGAGAGAGAGAGAGAGAGAGAGAGAGAGAGAGAGAGAGAGAGATGCGAAATAAAAAAGAAATTCCAGAAATAAAAAACAAAATAATCGTAAAATCAATTTCAAAAATAATTAATCAAATTATTTTAACGAAATATTTCAAGTAATTTAATACAAATTTATAGACAAGTTTAATTAGCAATAAATATTACTGATCTCTTGAAATATCAGAGTGTTTTTTTATATAAGTTTATAACTGATGTTTTAGCAGAGATATCATAATTTAGAGCATTAAAAACGATTAATCAGTGTATAAATTAAGGTTCGCAATCAATTTTCAATGACACTGGCGATTGAGATAGTGATCCGGACAATCCATGAGAAAGAAAAATAAGAGAATATTTTTAGCATAACTACAGTAGTATTTACTCCACACTCACTTCCCACACAAACTGATAGTTTAATTTTAAATAAGTATTTGATGTAAAATTATAATTTACTACTTTATTAAGAAAAACTGTTTCTCTCTTCTTCCTATTTTTAATTCATTAATCAAATTATGATATGTAGTGAATATTAATATTTATAAAAATTATAAAGAATAAAGTTTAAAATACATAATTTGAAATATTTAGTATTTTTTTAAAATTAAAAACACCTCTATTAATTTTTTTAAATTCTTAATACAGTATGATAAATATAGTTCTTGTTGAATTATGGTGATTGTAATTTATTTCTTTAAATAAGCTTGTTAACAAAGCCCTCGAAATTAATGCTAGTATCTAAGCTGGGAGAAGATATAAAAAAGTAGATGAAGGGTGTTTTTATGAAATTTAATTTAAATATAAAAGTTTAAAGTCATATTGAGCATAATATGAAAAATGAGACTTGGTGAGTAAGTTAAAAGTGTTCTTTTTAATTGAAATAATCTCTGTTTCAAAAAGTCAGGCATTATTTTAACCTCGGATACATCTGATTAAAAATACAAATCTTATAAAAGTTAAATAGTCTTTAAGACCTATAGAATTTCAGATCAATATTCTTGCAGAAATAATCGAAATTCTGTTAATTTAGGCCATTTTTAATAGAATTTTAAAAAGAATTTGATGATTTCGCAATACTCTGCCCTGGACCCTTTTTACAAAATTTATGACTTCCCAGGTCCGAATACCACCCTGGCTTCGCTAAAAAAAATACCTTTCCCCTTGAGATTTCTTCTTTTCCCCACCCCTGTTGGAGAATCTAAAATATTTTATATTCAAAATGAGATTCTATTGATCCAATTTAAGATTTATAATTGAATAAATACTCATTTTAATCCTAATGTCAAAAAGCTTGTATAATTAGTTAAAAATAATAAAAAAATGTGTTGCTGATAATCAGTAAATTTTCATTGACTTAAGAATTGTTTAAATCGTAACCACGATATAGTAAACGGATTATCGAACGACACTTGAAAACATAATTTACACAAATGTTATGAATAACAAACAAATATTTAACTAGTTTATTACAGTTTAGGAAAATTAGAATTTTAACTTTCTAAAAAATATTAAACTTTTACATTTGAATGCTGAATCTGAGTGGAAATGAACTCTATTTAAAAAAAATAATACCTAGATCAACTTATTGTCTGAAGCTAGGTGATTTAAATCATTAAATTGCCTAGAAATTCTAATCGGAAATCGAAATATCATTTTAAACCAATAACTAAATAAAAAATAGACAAAACACATTTTATTCAAAAATCGAGTCGATTTTTAATTGACTCGCATTTATATTTAATAGGACCTATAGAATTTCAAATCAATATAGGATTAAAAGAAAATTAAATTAATATTCCTGAATGTACAAGGTCAGGCATAAAATTAATATATTGTAGAAATTCAAAAATATACTATAGAAACAAACTTTTTGTATTGATTGATATGTCCAGTAAAAATGTTTTTGTTACAATGCACGTTTTTTACATTTTAATTAAAATGGATCTTTTATTTCTTCGATTCTAATTCTTAAATCTGCCCAAGAGGATATATAATGCAAATTTTATAGGTTGTGCAGCCAATTCTAGGCAGTTTTACATCGATTTTAAAATATCACTATTTTAAAGTGAACATACGTTAAATGTGTTAAATATATTGCCTAAAATAGCATCTTTGAGGTATACAGAGTCTCACCCAATGGTCAGGGAGAAAATGAAACATAGAATATAAATTAAATATTATTTTGCAAATAAAGATGTTCGGGAGGGATTCTAGAAAAAGGGATGGAGAAAGGGAGCCAGTCAGGAAAACCCCCTGTGAATTTGGGCGGATACCTCCCGCCATAGTCGAAGGCGGCGTTTTGAAGAATATTCTTTGAGATTCTGAAAATATAACAGAATTTGTCAAATTCTTGCAAAATTTGGTAAAATTCTGTAAAAATCTTACTGAATTGACCATAATTTGCATAAATTCTATCAAATGTTTGCAGAAATAGTCAATATTCTGTTAAATTAGGTAATTTTTAATAGAATTCTGCAAGAATTTGATGATTTCGCAATATCCTCCCCTGGAAATTCAACAAAATTTATGACGTACCACCGTACCACGGAATACCACCCTGGTTTCGCCAATATAAAATTCCCCTCCCCTTTAAGATTTCTTATTTTGAGAGATTCTATTTGATCTAATTTAAGATTTATAATTGAATAAATACTCATTTTAATCCTAATGTCAAAAAGCTTGTATAATTAGTTAAAAATAATAAAAAAAATATGTTGCTGATAATCGTTAAATTTTTCATCGACTGTATAATTGTTTAGAATTGTTTAAATCGTATCCACGATATAGTAAACGGATTATCGAACGACACTTGAAAACATAATTTACACAAATGCTATGAATAACAAATAAATTTTTAACTAGTTTATTACAGTTTAGGAAAATTTGAATTTTATCTTTCTAACAATTATTATACATTTACATTTGATGCTAAAATCAGATTGGAAATGATCTCGAATAAAAAAAACTACTACCCTGATCAACTTATTGTATGAAGCTATAGGTGATTTAAATCATTTAAATGTCTAGAAATTCTAATCGGGAAATCGAAATGTCATTTTGAAACCGAGAACTAAATAATAAAAAAATAGACAAAAAGAAAATTTATTCAAAAATCGAGTCGATTTTTATTTGACTCACAATTTTTTTTATATATGTTTTTATGCATTCATTTCCCCAAATGATTGATTGGCAATGCATTTAGAAGTGCAATAGAATTGAAGCCCAAATATATTATATATCAAAATCTGTTCAAATCATTGATGCATTACATGACGAATAGCCCCACACAAAACACTATACACAGACTCTACCAGTGCTACTAATAATCTGATAGATTGTGATTGAACAGCACCTGAGACACAGCACACCATCTCTAGGTTCGGATCAATTTATATGCGATATATATATATATAAAGGAATATATTTTTCTTATATCACAATTGCTTTTCGCCTTATATTGGAGTCAAAGAAAATGTTAATTTCGTTTTTTTTCTCCTCTCCTCTCCTGTTGTCCTAATGAATATGTATTAAACGGGAAAAGCATGAAATAAAAACCTAGATGAATACTCATTAATACTGATATATTCAAGTGGATTCATCTTTTATTTTAGTCTGTTCTATTCGCGCATGTTGATTTAATCAATTAGATTAAGATATGTCTGTTTCTTTTTGGTGGCAGTTATGCTAAATAAGGAGCAAAAATTATGCTTATGTACGTCTAATTGAATAAAACAAGTTGATTGATGATATTTTTTTTTATTCAGTCAGGGGCTTATCCGAAATAAACAAATGATGTATTTCAAGTGCAGAATTGACATAGATCTAGTGAACTTTTTTTTAAAAAAAATTCATTTTAGTAAAGTTTAATATTGTTAAAAAGATAAAATTAAAATTCTCTAAACTGTAATAAACTAGTTATAAATTTGTTTGTTGTTAATAGCATTTGTGTAAATTAGGTTTTTAAGTGTGCTGTGATAATCCGTATACTATATCGAGCGTACGATTTAAACAATTCTAAACAATGCTGAAGTCTAAATATCTCACTGATTATGTCAACAACGCATTTTTTTATTATTTTTTAACTAGTTTAAAATATATAAAATATCAACTTGCACAATTGTAAATTCTAGGCTAAAATGATGATTTTCTTAAACAAGCTTCAAAATCTACTCATTCAGTATATATCATGTTGTTTTGATTAAAATAAAGAATTCGTGCTATGGATATTTCTTGATAATGTGCTGTAAAGTATAATATATCCCTTTCTTCATAAATTTACCTAGCACAAGTAGAACTCATACAAAATTCTAGTACAAAAATTTTACTTTAAGCAATTTGCTTAGGTTAATATTTAGAAGTTTTATATATTTTCGTATTAACTAGATTAATTTTTAAAATGTTTTCTTGGCAATTATATTCTTGGATCGATTTCTTCGAAAACATTTAGCAAATAATTTCTATTGAATAACAGAAAATCTATAAATTTCATATTATATCCAAGTTTTCTATAAGAAGTAGTCGTATGTATACGAAAAAAGGTATATATAATATAATTCCTATTGAATATTCTGCACAATAACCATTACATTACAGTTCGTGTGTATAGTATTAGTAATAAATCTTATTCCGTCACACACTGTATGCAATCGGCTATACATATATGACTGGTGTGTATGTGTGTGTGTTGTGACTGCACTGTCACACACACGACCATATCTACAGTACTCGAAATTGTTGGGCAGCAGCGCTAGTACTGCCCTTTTGGTGGTACACCTTATATATAAATGACACAATTTATCATTTAACGCATCAGAGCTCACACAACATCGGAAACAAATTATAATTCCGAGCATTGCATTAAACATTAGTGTGTCGTCTATGGTGTTTGGGTTTTCGGTGTGCACTATGGCTGACGGCCAGGAGTGCAGAGGGACTGTACTCTACACTCCTATTATCATTAATTCACTAATATTATGAGTGATATGTGAATACAATTTATTTCATAAAAAACTTTGAATTTTGATTATAATTAATAATATTAACAGAATTTTATTCCGATTATGAATGACTTCAGATGTTTACTGTAGTCAAAGTGCAAGCGGAATAAATATTACTATATATTTTTTGTTAAATTTATCTAGATCATTTAATTCCAATTTGAACATAGTAGCTTTTCAAAATTCTTTTACAGTATTACAAAACAAAATTGATAAATTTACAATTAATCATTAGAGATTCAAAAATCATCTATAAAAACTATTTTATAGGTATATAGTATGCGTTGATCAATTATAATTTCAGGAGAATTTTAGTTAAATTTTATTTTAACTATAAATAACTATTTCATAATAATATCCTAAAAAGTGCTTTAATTTAATATTTAAACTAATATATAACTACATTATGAGTATATTGTTTTGAAGCGATTATAAGCACAAAAACATTTTACAGAATATTCTTTATGTATAGAATTAAAATACACATTATATCTCTTATCTAATAAATTGCCAATTATATTTAAATAGAATTTTATAACGTCAATAAGAATTGTCCTTGATATTAAATAAAGAATATTAAATGTTAAAGTATTATATTGCTCATTTCGAACACATAATAACAATAAATTAATTCCTATGTAAAATAATTACGGCGATAAGATCTAAGCTAGATAAGAATTGACATTTGAAAGAGTATCAGACAGAATATTCTATATATAAATTCAAATAAAAACTTCCAAAACACTAATCATAATTACAAATCAGAAGAGCCCAAATGAAAGTAGTAATCATTTTAATTTAAAAAAGAATAAAACCTAAAAACTGTAAAACTTTTCATACAATAAAAATGTTAAATAGTTTTTTTTTCATAAAATTATTGAATAATAATATTTAAAAAAAATTAGACAAAAATTATAAAACGAAAATTCCAGTGAGCGATAAGAATATATCAGCTAATGTACAGCACATATACATATATATATATATTCTGTTGTACTGTGAGAAACATATTGAAGAATATTCTGTATTCCAGACATCAAACACTCTATACTATACTCGAGAGAATATTCAATTTATAGAGTGTACCAAAACTATTATTCCATACACCAGTGCACTGTTGTATGTGTGCGCCTGTATTATAATATATGAATTATTGACCTCCTATGGGATAATACACTCAAAAATATATATATATTTCAACGCTTTAGACGTATGAAAATATGTTGCGTTTATGACTACTATTATAGTATACTTTAATACAAAATTCTGATGGTTTAAACTCCCGATTCTATACGATTCTCAATGATATATATTCCTTAATAGCTCTTATAGCTATCTTTTTCTTCTTTCACTGCACACACAGTATATAAGGGGTTACCCACAAAAAAAAGGACACAGGTAAACAAATTCTAATAATAAAATTATAGATAATTAATCAACTAGAATTTTAATTATAAATAAATTTTTCTAATAAAACAAAAATCTAAGATATTACCTAGAAATTTTTTAAAATAAACTTTTACTAGTCTGCCATGATACAAATAAGTCCTATGGATAGATAAACTTATCAAGGAGATATTAGAGCTTCAAATTCACTAAATAACTAGTATAATTTATCAACATATTTCAGCCATATGATAATTTTAAGCCTGAAATTCAGTTTATAAATTTTACCTAGCTTGAAATATTAGTTAACCCTAGCATGCTTGTTTTAAACTTTTTTTAATTTAATTTTTTCAGCTGAAACCATTTATCAAAAGAAAATCTACATTATTAATGCTTTAATAGAAATGGTGAGCTTGGCTACCCGTGCAGGGATATCAGAGATATATCAATATATGAGTGCCGGTGTGCGAGTCTGGATATAAATATTAAAAGTCAAAGGCGTTCCTCAACACTAATATTATAGGAGAAAATGATAGTTTAATGCGAACCCGAAAGCTTTGTTTTATAGCATTATATACTCTCTGTTTTTTAGGGGGAGGGGGAGGGAACGGGAACTACAGTTATAATAGCAGTGTATTGTATGGGAAAGGATAGAAAAAATAGTATAGCATTTATAACAAATATCATAGGAATCAATATTATATGAGCTTTTGTCGCATACAATAACTATTTATTTAATAGCCGTTTTGACTTTGTTTTATAGTTATATAAAAGAAATGCTCTTTTTTTCTCGTTTTTATTAATATTATTATATTCTTTTTGCTTGTATTCTGACATACAATTGATTTATTCTTCAGTCAATTTTTTATGTCTAATTTTTATTTTATTGCTGTAGTGTATTGTTATTTATATAAAAAAGAGTTTAGGCGCTACTGTACCTGAACAGAATTCTATATTATTTATATGTGTGTGGAACCATTCTTCCTGGATTAATTAAATTGGGAATATTAATATTAAATAACCTTAATTAGCCGGAAATGAGCATTCTTAATATGGAAAATTTTTTATTGCTATTGATGAGTTTAGTAAATAGGTTAAATTTACATATAAATCTTGCATTAAAGTCCAGGGATGGGGAAAGAAAAAAAATATCCGGGTAATAGTTATTGACAAAGCACGGGGGGGGGTGAGGAGAAGGTAATTTAGAACTGTGATGTCATAAATTTATCCAAATTGTGATCAGGGAGTATTTCACAACGTCAATTTCTTATTGGAATTAATCAATAAATTTTTATAGATTAAAATATTTTTAAAGAAAAATCTTTTTTTTTTGTTGTTGTTCATGCTAATTAATTAATTAATGTGAATATAGTTTTTAAAAAATCCAACTATTAAATAAGAATATGAATTGCGCTCTTGTAAAATTTATAAATTATTTCTGAATGATTAGACTAATCTTTAATTAAAGAACATTGACAATTTTATAGAATCTCTTTACTACATCTCGTTTTAACAATCTGTTATTTCTTGCTAGAATAAAATCATATTTTAGAAAATTTTTATAAAACTTTTTTTTTGTTTAAAAATTAATTAATTTATTTTTTATAAATATTTAGAAATTATGTTTATATCACTAATAGAGTAATCGACTTAATCTTGGAATTTATCTTGGAAGTGCGGACATTGTCCAACATTAATCACTAATATATTATCTATATTATATTTTTTTATTAAAAAAATTAAACATTGCATAACGTATCTATCAGGTAAATTACTTAAACATACAGTATATGTGAAAGAATAAAACAAAAAAGGGTTTAAGAAGAAACAACATTTCTTAAGATTTTTAAGATGACTACGTATTGCAGTATAATAGTGACTATAGTTAAACATTAAATCAATAATTTTGTAAAAATATTAGTCAAATAAATTAGTTTATTAATAAAGTTTGCAAAAATATCGACTCAATGTTTAACTGTATGTGACTATTATACTGCAACACGTAGTCATCTTATAAGACTTAAGAAATGTTACTTCTTCTTGAAACTTTTTTTTATTTTATTCTTTCACATATGTTGGATATTATAACTCTAATTAATATTTTTAAAACCTCTATTAATTTGAAGTTGAAGCATCAGGAGAATTTAAATTATTAAAGCAATATTAATATAAATAAATAAATTAGCCAGACCCTTGGTGACGTTAGAATTTCAAAAATAAATCAGCAAGATAAATATATTCTGAAGGCATTAAAGCTAACATTTATTTTAACATAATAGTGAAAAAAAGACATTGTTTCAATATTAAACAAAATGCCCAAAAAAATATGTGAACAGAATTTCCATTACAAGCCCTACAGACAAATGTGAGAATAAAACAATTGTCAAAATATATTATTTCACAAAATAAAAGATAGAAAAAGAAATCAGTTTTTATTAACTTTTTTGAGAAATTCATAAAATTTTGAAACAATTGAATAAATATAATCTTTGATAAATTTAATAATTAAATCTTCGTTTTAATAAATTCTAATTTTACAACTAATCACTAAGAATTATAGAGTTATTTAGCATTATTTTAAATATAATCTTTATTATTTAATTTCAACAATTTGTTAAAACACCATGATGAAATTTATTCCTAATAGTTTGTTTAACGATTGTATAATTTTTAAACAAATTGATATCACAATAGAGGAGAAGAAAAATTTGTATCAAAACTTTTATCTCATTTAAGCCCCAAATAAATCGATAGCAATTAGAGTTTATATTTCTTCTAATGTAATTGTGATATCAGAGATGCGGATAAGCGGACAAATTGATATAATTTTAAATAACCTTGTTAAATTTCTAAGTTTAACTATGAAGTAGCTCTATTCAAGCAGAGAATATTCACTACAAATCTCCAAGTACATTCTAGAACATGCGATATTAAACAGGGAGCTAAATTATAAATTAAGCTAAATGTTCTAGATCCATAGTGATATGTAAGTACTAAAATTATTAAAATTGTTTAAATTAATTTTATCTTTCACTTATTTTTAAGAATAAATATATTTCTCACAAACTGTTCAACTGTTAAATCTCAAAAACAAAATAAATTTGGCAAAACTTTAACAATTGTTCATAAAAATAGTAATATTCAATTAGCTAAAATCTTCAAATATAATGGCTTACAAGTATCATCGAAACTTATTTCTACTTTTCCTTATCTTTGCTATAATTATATCCTAAAAATATATCACCATACTTAACACAATAAATAAACTAGATAAACTTATCTTTATTTTTAAAACTTTTAAACAAATGGTTAATTTAATTATATTGAAATTTTATAATTTTTTGCTGGAAATAATTATTTAAACTACAATTCTAAAATTTTTTTAAAAATAATTACATTATATAAAAAAGGGGATCAACCTTGATTAAATCGTAATTAAAAAAATTTCTGATGGTAATCCATGATGAAAAACAGGAATGCGCATTCACCACCCCCAGATTTTGGCCAAGATACCTATCTTCTATTTTTGAATTTCCCTGTTTCTAATTCGTAAATATGTGCGATGAAAGGCCGCAATACGCCCTAACAATTTTTCAAAACAAACATGCCCACTTATATAAAGCTAGAATGCACAAAATATAGATAAATTTTCTAAATTCTGTTCTAATTCTCTATTTTGTAAAACTTTTCCCATATATTGAATAGAACATCATTATACAGAAATCGTGCGCATCTCTGCACATATAACAAACACACTCATGCAATGTAATGATAAAATTTAATTTTTAAGACCAATTGTTTTCTAATCTATTTTAATGCTATTTCTGCGACTAATCTATTGCTCTTCTCATACAATAACCAAAAATGTTTTAGCGTATAGTTTCCAATGCGTGAAAATACATGAGAATATTTTCAAATGTCAGACAACAGTAGAAAATACTTTATTTTTAAAACAATATAACTTATAATTTAATTTGGATTCAATGCGTTGTTTTACTCTAATTATATTAAAAATGTCGAAATACACTAATTTAGAAAATACTCTCTCTCTCTCTCTCTCTCTCCGCTCTTTCCGCTCTCTCTCTCTCTCTCTCTCCGCTCTCTCTCTCACTCTCTCTCACTCTCTCACTCCGCTCTCTCTCTCTCTCTCCGCTCTCTCTCTCCGCTCTCTCTCTCTCCGCTCTCTCCGCTCTCTCTCTCCGCTCTCTCTCTCACTCACTATCTATTAGTTTAAAACTTTAAAAATGCTTTTACTCTCAATTAATTAGATTAGAATTTTTCAGTGAAAAACACATTTTCCTTAGACTTTAAAATTCAATAAACTTAACGAAATTTTTTTTTAACTTTTTGTTTTATGTTTTATTGCACTTAAGTTGTAATGAATTTTATATAAAAACTTTTTATATAAATAAAATAACAAAATTTCTCCCGGAAAACATTTTCTGATAATATTTTTTATTTAGAAAATTTTTATTTATTTGTTTAAACCAATGATGCGGAGAGAGAAAGTGGTTTTAATTTTAGCATGCAATTTCATATTACTCGCTCTCTCTATTTATTTTATGTAATTTAGTTAATTTAATTTAGCTTAATTTAATTTATAAACCGATTTTTAGTTAATTAATTATTAAAAAAATATTTAAAAACTACTTTTCTATATTCAAAAACCAGTTTATTCCCGAATCAATAACCTGATTGACTATTACTAATATTATTGGTAATAAATATTGTATTCTAAATGCAATTGTTTAAAAGAAAGTATTATTGAACTATGAACCTGGATTAATCTAGATAATTTTTGAATATGTATTAATATTCTAGTAACAGAATATTTTAGCTTGCACATCACTGACATAATTATGCAATATTACTGTTGTTTCAATATTAATCTAAAAGTAAGCAAATATTACTATTCATGCATTTTTCAAATTAAATATTGATTTTTAAAAATGTAATTTAAAAATATTTAACATGTTTTGCGAATAAATCAGAAAACTGCTAAATAATTTATTTCATAAAATAATTAGCTATAAAATATTGAATACAACTCTAGTTATGATGTCTGAATTTTTAAGCAACATGTTTTGAAAATTAATCAATTAAATATTATGTTGATTTAACAAATATTTACAATTAATTTCACCATAATCAAGGTTGTATTGCAAAATGAAATAAATATTCCCTGTATCTTTTTTTTATATTAACCGTACAAATGTTTAAGTAGTACTTGTTTATTTAATTAATAAATAAAATACTCAATAAAATAAACTTGGGTAAATAATTTTTAGAACATAATTGTTATCACACCAATGGTTTTCATAAGTGACATTTTTAGCCCTGTCCTAATATCGAAAACTTTAATTAATTGGTCAAATAAATTAGAATATAGTCAGAATCAATTTTTATAAATCTAAAATAATGTAACGCGTGAAGAATAATATAGTTCTTGTTTAGTCGTTCACTGTAAAGTATCTAGTTGATTTATAAAATATCAACGATTAGATAGTTTCATTTGGTATAATATTTATATTTTATAAATTTATTACTAGAAGTAATCAGTATGCTATTTTAACAATTTTATCTATATATATTAATTTTCAGCAAAGGTAAATTTATTTTTCTACTTTGTTTTTCACGACAAACACAAAAATGATCTCTAGAAATAAGAAACAACATGTTGTTGTAAATACATGCTGAAATGATTAATGAATAGTAATTTTTCATTCTTTTAGTTTAGAAGACAACAAAAAATTTTAACAATTTTTTTTCTGAACAAAATATTTGTAGTTTTTTACAGTCTTTTTTATGTTGATATGAATTATGAGATTTATATTATTCTATCATTAATTTTGCTTGAATTTGTATATAAGAGGAGAAAAAATATGATAAACTGTTACTGAATTGAGTGAAACACATATTTCTAGATATGAAATGAAAGAAAGAAAAAATATATATATATTTTTTTTTCTGCAAAATTAATGTTCAAATTGTTTGATTGAATAACAGGAGAGAGAATTTAATTAGATTTAGGTTAAAGATTAATATATTTTAGTAAAACAATTCTCTAACTACTATAACCTTTAGCATGTTAAATCTGCGTTAAGGCACCAATATGAACTAAAATTATGTATAACCATGTGGCAAAATATTAGCCCCCAATAGTCACCATTAATGAGAAGCATTCTGTTTATATTTTCTGGTTTTAAACGATAAACTGTAAAAAATTAATTTAAATTAAGTTTTCATTATTGACAACAAAATTAAATATTTACAATTGGGAAACAAAATCAAAATTCAAGATTTCAATCTATGTTTCTTTTATAGAATTCAAATATATATATATATTTCACAAAATTGTTAATTATAATAGAATAGATTTCAGTATTTTAACTAAACTATTTAAATTAAATTGAACTTCATAAAATTTCAATCGAAACCCTAATTTAGTTTTAATAGAATGTTTTAGATATAGCAAACAGTATGTGATCTTAATTTGGTTTTAGTATTTTAATATTTTATATCGAACTAGTTAAAATAATAACCAGGGGTAATCAAGGTCGTGTAGATTAAATAAAAGTCCATGACTTTCTGCACCGCAGGCAATATTTTTTATTTTACCTTACCACCCCCTCTTTGCTTGTTTCATATTTTGTCTCCATAAACTCCTTAACGTTTTGAGAATATTTTGTAAAAATTCACCCCCCTTATATCTCTAGACTTTGTAGAACTTGGTTAATACTGATAATAACAAATATATTTATAAATTAAAAATACAATTGCACCTTTAAAATGGAACATTTTAAATACATTATTTAGCATTATATGGGACATATTGGGAACTATTATTTTAACTCATGGTATATTTACCTATCAAGCTAATTTTAGTAGATGTTAGAAAATTAAAGCGAGTTTACACACTGAAGGATATAGTAGTATTAGATTATTATAAATTTGATAATAAATCAAATATATCTTTGAAATTCTCGTGTTAATTAAGGAAAAATACATTTGAAATTAATGATTAATTAAATATTAAACTTGTAAACTTTTGCTTAATTTATATAAAATTCTAGTAGAATATATTTGATTAAAAAAAAGATAAACATGTTAATATTCTGCTACTAATTGCTGCTTCTAATTAAAATAGAGTTTATAACAAAATTGTCGAGAAAATTGTCAAAATAATAATTCCATCTTACAAGTAACTATATGAATATACATATGTGAAAGAATAAAACAAAAAAAGGTTTAAGAAGAAGCAACATTTCTAAAGATTTATAAGATGACTACGTGTTGCAGTATAATAGTGACTACAGTTAAACATTAAATCAATAATTTTGTAAAAAT
>JAQFXN010001380.1:0-15560 GCA_034693365.1 Liacarus xylariae
CAGAAAATATTAAAAATAACTATTCTCTCACTTGTATTAATTTTAAAAACTACTGTATATAAAAGGTAACAATAATTGTATAAATGCAGCGAAATCTTCTCAGAAATATCGATTTGTTAAGTAATATTTAACACCCAATAAAAATTTTCTCCAGGAAATCTCCAGGAATATTTAGTATTAATTACTGTTCCACTCAGGAATTGAAGAATTCTATCTGGCAACACTAATTTTAAAGCTATTTACTAATAATACATTTTAGTGAAGAGATCATTAAAGTATTCGTTTAGTTGTAATTTTAATTTGAAAGACACGAAAAATGATCATTCTACAAAACTGCACTTATAGATATAGCATATATGTATATTCATATTTCTTTATATTCGGCTTATTTATGAGAAAATTAGTATTTGAATAATGCAAGCTCAAATTCATCTGCCGCCAACCCCTTTTCTGTAAACTATACAGTTTTTAATTCATTTTCAGGAAACAATTATAGTTAAAATCGTTAATATTTCTTTCGGTTGGAAAAATCAGGGGTGTTTTGTATTACTATATGGGTGTTAATATATTTGAGATACAAGAGGATATTGGAGGTAACAACTCCTTGGTTACTCCTGATTAGAGAATATTGTTAATTTTAACTCATTTTGGCCCAGGGCTCAATAGAATCTCCTATAATAAGATGCAAAATAATGTTTATTCTGTTTATTTTACTTGAAATCTTATGGTATCTGATTTTCCTTTAATTTTTACATAAGTCCGGGGTTTTTAGGTCTCCCTTGAACCCCCCTCTTCAATGGCTATTTTTTACATTTTGTTATATAATTTAAATATTTTTAGTAATATTTTAAGTTGTTTTCAATTTGATATATCCCTTGAACTTTTATACTAGGTATGATACATGATGATATTGCAAGGTGTATGTTATTCGCCCCTAGAGTTGTGACACAACCCAATAGTGTGTTTGATAAGTCGATGATCATTGTTAACCCTATAGATTTTGGCTGAAAAGCTATTGCTACTTGGTATAAAACCCACTGCAATAAGCTTTGAAGGGGAGTTCGAGAGAGATCAGGAGATGAGGGATCAGATGGAATAGATTCACAACTTTAACTAAAAGCCTTATATATAGACCAAAGATTTTAATATATTTTTGTGTATTTCTCTGTTTCTAAATTATGATCAATAAATTAAATTTGTGTCTCTGTCTGAATGTGCTTTAATTATCTGAATATCTTTCATCACACCTACAGTGCGTGTGGAGACGCAGTAGCTATAGCTGTCGGAGACAGAGCTACAGACCACCCATTGGGGCCCTACAAAATGTGTAGGGCCTCAGACAGGTAAAGGTGTCGTTTTGGCCTTAGCAGCCACGCGAAGCTGTGTTTAACCAATGGCTTATACACTGCAAGTGCTTCGCTTTGATGGAGGTTTTCATGTTTTGTTGGATTTCAATCTCATTCTCATTATATCAATGATTGCCGACAAACCCAATATCACAACCCATACCTCTATCTTCAAAACCGCTCTACAAGTCATCAGATTTGCTGACAATTCGATTGCACTGAAGGTCAAGCATTGGCCACACAATCGTCTCATTAGTCATTCTCTTCGAGTCCTTTCACTTCCTGTCCGTTTGGCCTCTCATGACCTCTGGACAGGTGTTAACATTGATATGTGTGCAAACCCGTTGGCCGCTGTGGAGGGTATGTTGCGTTTGGACCCGAAGAAGAGAGTCGGACATTGCTTTGGCGATTGAAGCCATATGACATACCAGTGCAGTACTAGAGGTACAGGTGCTGCTACAATACACCTGAGTATATCTCGGGTTTCAAGAGGTCTTATAGGAAGGGTTGGTCCTGACCAGCAGCTACGTCACCGATAGGATGAGCTCTGTCTATAACATAAATAACTTCTTCAGTCATAAGTCAGTAAATAAGTTATTAATTACTATTTGGATATAAAGTTATTTACATAAAAATTGCACCAAGAGCATATTAATTGTTTGTAAAATTAGATAAAAATTAAACCAGGACACATTCATAGTAATTGTTTAGAGCTGAAATCAAAACAATATAGCCTCCAAAACCTGCCCCATATATCAGGCTCTCATCTCCAGAGCAGCTCACTATTCAAATTTGGCGCTCATCCTTCGTACTTAATTAATCCACATGCTTTATTCCCATAAAAGTAAAGGAGTTTACGATTTGAAATATTCACATAAAAAGTTGCTTAAAATCCTAAAAATTTGACTATAATTGCAATACATTTAATAGACATTAATTCAAATAATATTTCGTTTGATTTGAAATCAAATAAATTATAATTCAATTCATATATCGTTTATTTGGCTATTAATTAGACAATAATTTTATTCATATATTAGTTTGTTTGGAATCAAATTAATTTCATTAAACAATAATTTCATTAGTATTTTAATTGTTGTGCTATTAATATTAATATGTTTTTACTGGATATTTTTACAAATGAATACAATGATTTTGTAATGCATTACCTACTCTAGCTTTTTATGTACTGAAGATTTTGTATAAGATATGTCGTCATAAGGAAATCAATCGTAACATACAAATGAAGTCTTAATAACACAAAATACTTTACCCGCGGGTAAGGTAGTGATCACCTCATGTAACAATATATCCCCAGTGTATCACTAGTTGCTGTACTATTATGCTTAGTATAAACATATGCTAAATTTTGGACAGTATATCAAAGTGTCATTGTCATTCACTGTCGCAATTCGACCTTTCATATTCAGATGGTTTATTATTCTAAAAACATGTTTTGTAATCATTTGCTATGCACTGCAATAATTTAACAATAAATTAATTGTTGAATGAATATATAGTAAGACAGATGTGCAAAAGTGGGACAGTTTTAATGTCCTTTTCCCGACCATATCTTCTCCCAGAATATTCTGGGATTTAAAAATTCCTTAAAGTAAGCTTCTTGAACTCAATTTATAACTATTATGGAAAATAATGAATAGGAAATTCTCTCTGGAATTGGAAGGACTCTGCTAATTTCCTTGTTTTGTTAATTAAATCAGCTTGTGAAATTCGGTTAAATATTTTAGAAATTCTGTGATTTTAAAATACAATATCAATAACCGCAACATCAAAATTGTGATACTATAAACAGGGGTAGCCAAGATGGTATAGCATAAATACCCCCCTGAGTTTGAGATGTTGCAAATTACTGACCAAACTCTAAATACTTCCTGACTTTTTGAGCTGCAGGCGAAAATGTTTTGTTTTACCTTACTCCTCCCTGTGCATTTTTCATATTTTGAAATTTTGTATACCCCCTGACTTTTTGAGATATTTTCTTAAAATACACCCACCGACTCGGTCGACCTAGGTGCTATCCCTGGTTATAACTCAATTGAACCCTTAATCTACTGTAAAAAAATCATAAAGCTTTTGACCTTTCTCATTTATGATATACTAGCAAGTAATAAAGGGTTGTGATAATTATTTATAACTTTTTATTTTTTGAATTCTTTAAAATCAACATAGTAAAAATTTAACTATCATAAGAAGAGAATAATAATAATGAATAATTATTACAAAAAGTTTTCTGATAGCGTTAGTGCTGTTAAAGTAATAATTCAGTAAAAATATAAATAACGGTATTATTCTTCAAATTATTAATGACGGATGACTGAACTTAAAGAAGTTAAGAGATATCAGAATAGCATAAAAGCTAAAATGTTTTTATTACAGTAAATCACATAATGCATCATGTATATCTCTTGGAATATTTTTAAAAGTTTTTGCTATTAGGTAATAATATAAGTAAGGAGCACAGGGCGATTAATTAAAAGACTTCAAACTTTATTCTATTGCTAGATAAGTTTATGAGAAAATGCTCTGATTTTGATGAAATTTGGTACAGTATTGTAGTTTTGTACGCTGATTCAGAATCTGCAAGAATTTTTCACCTCTTGGATCTGGTTCTTAAATTATAGCCAGAAGAACATTCTAATAATTCAATACAAATTCAATTTTAGCAAATCATAATACAGTAAACATGTGCTACTTTTTATTGTTATAAATGTATTTTTATATCAAATTCATTAAAAGTATCCTAACCAAGTGAGTGGGTTAGTGCTTGAATTGTACAATCACCGAAGGAAATAACAGACAGTACAAATGAAGTTAAGTTTTACACCCAAACTCAAAATTTAATACAGATTTTACTGTATGAGAAATCATTAGTAATCATGTCAATTGATAAATATAGGGATGGGCAAAGACCTCAGTCAGGGGGTATAGAGTACTGATAAGAGTCTCAAAGTCACAGGAGAGAGGGTATAAGGGAGGGTATCTTGCAGAATTTGATAAAAATTGATGTAATTTGCAGAATTTAACAGAATTTAGGGAAAATATCATTAATCCCGTGAGAATCTAACAGAATTTAATCAAATTTAGCAAGAATTTGCTTAAATTCTGTCAAATTATTGCAGAATTAGTCAAAAATCTGCTAAACTATGTCATTTTAAAGCTGTGAAAAAAGGCTCTAAAAAGTGCTTACAATTAAAAATTGAGCGTGAAGTGAATTCAAGGAATAATTATTACGAGTATAGTTAAAAGGTTTTTATTGAAACACATTCTAAAGTACTTGTCTTAAAGAAATTCTGTTAATATCGTTAGTTTTAATAATACAAATTAAAAACTATTGTCGTTGAATAAACCGAATTCATTGATATATTAGCTAAACTCTACTGATTTGGTTTTAATTTCAGACACTTCTTATCTAAAATACGAATAATCACTTAATCTCTATTAAATAACTTATTTATTGACTAATAATTAAAACCGTTTAACTCAATTCCGAGATTTAATTCTCCAATTTGACGAACGCTCACTTTTTTAATTGTTTGAACTTTTTAGAGCCTTTTTTCACAGCTTTGCTTACAACTCTTTCTTTCGCAAGAAATCATAGAACAAACTTCTAAACTATGAAAAAAGCACTAAATAGCCTATCGCGAGCTCTTAACAATGGGAATGGACTTATCAAACACACTATAGTTAATTCAAATATATTTGAAATCGACTTATTTTAACTGCTCTAAAGTATATGCCCTACAGATTGTCTATAGTTGTATCAATGAGTTAGTATAAGTTGGTTTGATTAAATGTTAGATTGTTATCAAAAATCGTATCCACTCTATCAGCTCTGGTAATAA
This sequence comes from Liacarus xylariae, assembly GCA_034693365.1. NCBI lineage: Eukaryota > Metazoa > Arthropoda > Arachnida > Sarcoptiformes > Liacaridae > Liacarus > Liacarus xylariae. Next base: position 5,210 of record JAQFXN010001380.1, read on the forward strand.
TACAGAAAAATACTCCACTCATGTGACATGACTATAGACAACTGACTATGAGTTCACTACTTAAAGCCCGCATTAAATACAATGTTTGAGTACTTTTCAATAGTTATTTCTCCATTGAGTTAGTGTTACATTAGTTGTGCAAAAGTCCTAAAACTTAGTTTGAGTTAATCGAAGCGAAACGAATAGATGTATGGATTGGAGTGAACTTTGCATTTGTTAACAGTTTAGACACAAATCTGTACTTTTGTTTCAATTATTGGTTTTGCAAATCATTATTAAAATAGTGTTTTGTTTTATTGATTGCATTAAAGCAACGAATAAACCGATGAATACATTGTTTTGGTTTTAACGCAATTCCAATCCAATATTGAATTCAATTTGTCTTTAAATCTGTTAAACAATTCATTTAATATTCAATTCACAAATCGTTTACACATTTGACTGAAAATCAAAATTAATTAATAATTAAATTATAATATATTTGAAAATTTGTTACAATAAGTGGTTTTACTTGTCTTAAGTGTTTTGAATATTAGATTAAAATCATTTGAAAAGCTATTGAATAATCGATTATTAAATTGAGATATCTTTGAATGGCTTTAAATAAATCGGAAAAAGAGAAACAAAAATTGGTTTCAGAGAAATGTCAGTCAATTTTGACACAACTGTTGAGAGACGAGGACAACAAGTATTGTGTGGATTGCGATGCAAAAGGTCTACAAAATGATCATTAATTCAATGCTTTTATGTCTAATATTTTCACTCTATTTATGTCTGAATATTCAATGTTTATCCAAATTCAAGTCCAACTCCAATAACGCCTACTATTGGTGTCAATAGTTTACTGGTTTTGTGCACACATTTAACTCAATATAACGTCAAATCATTTGTGCCAAACATTCCTGTATTTAATTAATTGTTTTGTAATTTTGATTATATTTTGATTGTAAAACGAGTCTAAGCTTACAGTTTTGCATAACTTTAACCGTCGATCGATTCACTGATTGACCATTAGTTCGAAGTTGTTATGTCTGCCCCTCATTGTATTGACAATTGAATTAATACATGATCTCTAATGAACATTGATATAACCCAAACCCATAAAAGATTATATATATTCAACCTTTTTATGCTCTTTTTGTAGAAAACAATAATTTAAATGATTTAAAATGAAATATCGTATAATTGATTGTATGGTTTGTGCGTTTAGGCCCCCGTTGGTCGTCTTGGAATTTAGGCATCTTTTTATGCATTCGATGCGCAGGTATTGCAGTGTTATATTCAGGAATATATAAATTGAATGCATTGAACTAAAAGGTATGGTTTTATAGGCATTCATCGCAATTTAGGGGTTCATATATCTCGAGTAAAGTCCGTGAATTTGGACGCTTGGAATCCGGATCAGATCGCCTCCATTCAGAATATGGGCAATAGTAAGGCCAGAGCTGTATATGAGGCCAATCTTCCCGATAACTTTCGTCGACCACAAATTGATTCATCGCTCGAAGCCTTCATTAGAGCTAAATATGAGCAAAAGAAATATATCGCTAAGGAATGGGTTGAACCGCCACCGCCTAAACCAGCGGTAATTATTTGACTGCATTTTCTTCCACTCATATTATATTTGAATTTATTTTTAATTATTTTCTTAAGTTTGATATCGAAGAGGAATTGCGTAAAGAAAAGGAACGAAAACGCAATAAGAATAAGCCGTTCCAAAGCCCCAACACTATCGAAGTTCAGGTCTGTTAACTCAATATTTTATAATTTATTTGGATTTCAAAATACTATTAATCAAGAATTGTATTATTTGAATGTCAAGTCTTTAATTTATATAAATGTCTGTTATTTAATCTTATTTTCATTTCAATTGACAAAAAGTTTTGATTCTTTTAAAAATCAATCTCTATTTGGAAGTGATGTGGAAATGTTTTTTTTAACAATTAGTACAAAATTCTGGGGTAGAAATAGATGATTGGGACAAATGGAGACTAAAAGAGTTTGTTTGGGATAAAAAATTAAGAATAAAAATTGAGATTTTGTGAACCAAATCGACTCAGGGTTTAGCAAAGGTTAAAAAGTCAGGGGGCTATTTGTGTTTTTCGCCAGTATTTGTGACCGATCAGTGCCTCTCGCATAGACTTATTAATAATGTTAAAGATTTCTCAGGGGAGGGAGTATTCCTGGCTGTACCCCCTTTGCCCATCCCTGCAACTCGACTATATTTGATTGAATACATAAAAATATAGATTTACACATGTTTGACATTATTATATTTTTAGGCCAACTCTGTCCCCCGACCCAACTCAAGCCCTTTAAGCACTACTATAAAGGCGGATAAAATACCCCAAAAGACTGAAAACGGAAAGACAAACACAGATTTATTGGGACTGGAAATGAGTTTATCGGACACAAAGTCAGACGACGACTCATTCGGTTTGTTTGTCAGTTCTGTTTGTGTCGATTCAAACGATAATAATTCGGAGAATAAAATCGATTCTAAAATAAAATCCGAAGAGGAATCAGATTTTTTCAATCAAAAGGCGCCGACGGATGACAAGAAAGTGATGTCAAAAGAGTCCATTTTGTCCCTCTATGGTAGTGCACCCCCACCTCCTATACCTCAAACACAACAACAACAACCAATACTCGGACCACAAAACACGCCATTCAGTGGTTCGAATGCATCACTATTTATGGGTCAATTCGTGCCGAACTCTCAGCCAATGCCACCGCAAACACAAAACCCGTTATTTTTGCCACAAAATACTGCCATTAGTGGTATTCAGACATCGATAGGACAGACAACTAATCTGATGAGTCAAGTAAGTGATGAATTGCTTTATTTCTTATTGTGGTTATGGCTATCACTTGTGTACACTTTTTTTCAAAACAGTCTAACTTTCCTCTAACGACAAACCCTTTTCTCTCTAACAATACTTCAAAGAGTTCTAACTTCGGTCCACAAACTGTTCAACAGGTTTGTTGTGTTGTCTTTATTTCAATCACTTGTTGTTCAATAGTTGTTCTGATTCTAAAACTCATTCCTTTTTCAGTTACCCCAACACTTGGCATCTCTTCAGTTGAGTCCGATGTCTGCGCCCAATGTCTCCAATCCTAGTATTAATCCAATTTCGAATAACAATTGGTTTCAAGTCGGAACACAGAACACTGGTCTACCGGTGCCACCGCCCGGACTCATCAACCCATTCATGACAACAGCCCCGTCGGCTATTCCTTCCGGCGTTCCCATTGCTAACAATTTTGGAACACTGGGTCTGAACTCAGGACCAATGTTTACACAACCAGACGCAGGCTCTCAATGGGGTTTCAATAACACCACGTCTTTGAATCAGACCTCAGGAGTGACCGCTTCCACAAATTTGTGGCAATAACTCAAAACAATTTGTTTTATTATTGTTAATCAATATTTAATTTTAGTTTATTATTAAAAAAAAACTATCGAAATATTCAGTAATAATATAATTTATTTTTAATTTATTTGAATTTAAGTTTTTAATAATATTTAGGAATAAAAACAACAATTAATAGTCACTTAAAAAGCCATAACTGAAGAGAAAAGACTTGAAATAGAGCTGCAAATTATGTTTTATACAAAAGTGTTGCTATTTTTATTGACATTTATTCCTCAAGAGATTGAATGTTATTTTTAATTATTATATTTTCTATTTCTCTCTCTTCCCAAACATTCCAAGAATATGTGACTTTTGTTAAGATATTTTGAGACAAAAATCAAACGAAACAATCATTAATTCTATTATTTTATTTTAATGAAATGTTATATCAATTCAATACAATTATAAAAACATATAAGAATTCAATTAAATTTTTGTTTGTTTTTCTCATTTTTTTTCTTCACACAAATAAATGTTTACGAAATCAAAATTTTATGTTTAATTGACATTACATTTAACGAATTATTTGCGTTTTTTAGCACTTGATAGTGTGTTATGTGTGGAACCTCTCAATTCTGGCGTCTGTTTAGGGGTTTGTTTCTTCGAACGAATAGATTTGTCTTCCATTTCGTCGTTTTTCTCCAATTGTTTAACCATTTCTTCCTTTCGATCGGTTTTACTATTTTTTTCAATTTCTGTTTTCGCTTTATTATTGGTTTTATTCGAGTCTTGAGTTTTGCTTTTGTTTCCCGATTTGAGTACATTTACATTTGATTCGTTCTCTTCTTTAGTGTCGTTGTCTTTGTTTGATTTGTTTAAATCGGTTCCACTTTTTTTTGCCAATAGTTCTTCGAATTCTGGAATGCCTTCGAGTGTGAACGGCATTGGATTGTGTGGAAACGGTAGGTCTTCGTTCTCATGCTTTCAATTGTCAAACATTGTATTACAGTATATATAAAATCAAATATTTTAAAAGTTTTGTCTGAAAACAGAGAATTAGAATATTTGAACAAAGACTGCAAACCATTCATTGTTCACCCTTTGGAGACTCAGAGAATATTCAGTTAAAATTGAGTGAAAATTCTGTTAACTTATTCTAATTCTTGTGAAAATTGTTAAATATTTCTCAGAAAAGTTTACATTTTATTTGAAACATTAAAGTTCTGCACAATTGATAGAATTCAATTGCAGTCGTCTGTGCATTAGCTTCTGAAAGCTTACCAGAGTTTCCATATCATAAAGTTTGTTCAAACGATCCCAAATTGCTTTCGAACTCATCTCTCTTTCAGTCATTCTTGAGAACTCATCCAAAATCGAAATCATATGTATATTCTTCGCAACGCCTGAATCAAAAATTCATTTAATGTTTGCATTTAATTATATTATATTAAAAGCTTCGATAATAGTTTTCACAACTACACTAACTGTACTATATGTGTGTGCTCTGAATTATAGGTCAGAATCTGCTTCAAAATTAACAATTCGATAATAAACTCATAATAAAAACGATAACTGGGCTAATGTTTCTTTTTTATAAAGGTCAGTTGGGGACAAAGCCTAAGAATTACGGAGAGGGAATACGGAGTTACACATAAATTGCAAAAGTATTGCTGAAATTAAAGTGGACTTTGAATTGCGTTTTAAAAAGTTAAGCCCCAGTCCTCACACATTACTATTAGTTTTATTTTACATTCAGTTTGTTGTAAATTTAATTTTTATTTTAAGTTTTTCCATAGTTACTATTTTTTATGTTAAATTAAACGTTTTTATATATACTTTATATTTGCGAACAAATTCTAATACTTTTATTCAATGCAATAATATATTGATCAGAAAATTTTCCGAAAATCTAGTCTATTTCTAAAAATATGAGCAAAACTTTGTAAATCTGATCGAGCGGTGTTAACAATGGGAATGGACTTATGAAACATACTATAAATTATAGTCTATAATAGTATGATTATTGAAATTCATTGACAGATCCAGCAGCATCAAATTAGGCATTACTCCGAATATTGATCAGGGTCATTATGGCTCTCTTATATCTTAGTCAGAAGTTGCCAAGCTAGCAGATATTTTGAGTTTCCCTGAAGTTGCAAGAAAGTATGGCAAAAATGAAAAAATATAAAAAATGCACAGGTGGAGTAAGGGGAGAAATCTTTGTGCGAGTGGGGATGTTATCGCTATATCCCATTGGCGATCCCTAACCTTAGTTATCATTGTCATAATCCATATTTTTTTAATTAAATACAGTATACGAAAGATCGGTTTAGGAATGGCATAAGTATTGGAACCGATATTTCATTAACTTATAATTCAGTCAATGTTTGGATATTAAGGATTAAATTAATTAAAATATATGAAAACGATTTGAATATATTATATAAGATTGCAATTCGTTAGTTAATATTGTCTAAGTTGAACACAGGGCCGGAATGACAGTGGCGTCGAGTTAGAGAGGTGTTCAACACAGGAATAACCAAAGGTATAGGGACTGAATCGGTTTGGGACATGTGTTCACTGACTAGTGAGAGGATAATAAGTGTATTAATATTCGGTAATAATTATAGTAATCATCGGTCTATTGAGAGGGCATTACTAAACAAACACATTAACAATTGCATCAGTTTTTAAATAACATTTCAAACAATATTTCAGTTAAAGCATTGACTGCTTGTTTGACAAATGCCAACAAAATTTTCCAGTTTTTCACAATTCATATAAAAAACAATTTAAGTATAGTTTAAACTAATCATTAGATCAAACGTTGGTTTGCGAACACTTTTGGGTAAAGTATTGATTAATTTTTTATCTAAATTTACAATTTGTAAGAAATAGTGTTTCAATTGAATAATCAATTTATCAAAAAAATATTTGATTTATTATTAATGAAATAAATGTCGAAAAATGTTTATAAATAATGAATAATTGATGACAACTACCGACGGGTTTGTGTCCTCTCATCGCATAAAACAATTTGATCTCATTTTCTGGCGTCCAATCAATGTCTGAGCAATTGTTTGATTCAGTTCTCGACTTTTCGGACGACATTTGGTTTAAATTTAATATATTTTTTAATTTAAATTGTTTTAAGAAAATATTAATTTAGTCTTAAATTAGATTCAGTGCTGAATTGAGGGGCAAATCAGCTGTAAATCACTCCAAATGTGCGTAACTTTTCATAAATTTCAAAATTTTTGCTTTTGTTTCAAAAATTGAAAACAAATAATGTCTTCAATGAAACAAACCCTCAATTTTGACCAAAACATTGATTTGTAGTCAAATAGTTTGTCATAAATTAATGATTAAAAAGACATAATTAATGTTAGTTTAAGTAAAGGTTCAATAGTTTGACTGAAATACGGTCTCAAAGACAACAATCTTTTACTTGTAATTGAAGTCATAATAATTGTGTCATTTATTATGATTTAAATATAAAACAATTGATTGCTATTTAATGGATGTATTGACTGCTTATTATTCGGTGTCTTTGAGTACAGAAATAGTCGGAATTTATTGTATTTATTACGTTATATTCAATTATTTTAAAAGTATTTTCCGATTTGTCGACAACTTTGAAGCCATTCCTCCACAAGAAGTAGAAGAAGAAGTAGTGGAACAACAGTTGGAAGAGTCAGACGAAGAAGAAGTAAACGATTTTGACTTTGATTTGGATTATTTCAGTCTTTAATTCAATTAAAATGTCGACAAACACGGGATGGGATGACGAGGAATGGGCACCGAATACCACTCCTGTCATCACTAATGCCGATGACAGCGGTTGGGGCGACGACTCGGCCAACACTAACAGCACTTTTGGTAATAGAAATGAGAACTCAAATCAATCAAAAGGTACGTCAAATGATAGCAAACGTAAATTTGATGACTCTTTACGCCAACAAAATGATTGGTCAGGATATGGACGGGGAGTGGGAAGAGCCAAACGAATGACTGAATGGCGAGAATCTAAACAATCGACTCATCAAAACGACACCAATTGGGCCGACGAGGGGTCGACCATTCAGTCCAACAATTATCGAAACTCAAGCTATGATAGGACTGAAAGAGATAACAATAGGAGTGGTTTTGACTCAAATAGAAATTCTGCGAAACGAAAGATTCAGATCTCGTCTTCATTTGTGGGAAAAGTGATTGGAAGAGGCGGTCAGACAATCAAAGAGTTGTCGAACAAAAGCGGCGCCAAAATTAACATAAATAAAGACACAAATAATTCATACGAAACAGACATTGAATTGAGTGGAAGTACTGAACAAATAGATTGCGCCCAAAGACTGATCAATGAATTGATTGGAAGTAATTCAACGCAAAACACAAACTCTTATAATAATTATAATTCAAAAAATGAAACAAAGACTGAAACCGATTCGGCGCCCATTGAGTTTGTGGACTGGGGGGCAGCCATTAAGGAGAGTGAAGAGGCGACCAAAAAGAAATGGGCATCACTTGCGCCCATTATTAAGACCTTCTATTTTGAACACTCGGACATCAGAACAATGAACGCAGAATTTGTTGATAAATTCAGGTCAGAGAACAACAATATAATGGTCAGTCATTTTAATGAAGACGACACTCGAGTCATTCCAAATCCAGTCCAGAATTTCAATCATGCGTTCGAACACTTCCGTTAGAATTAAGTATTTGTTTGTTTTTAATTAAATAATAACAAAATTTTTCCATAAAATTAGCCGAAATATTGGGAGAAATTAGAAAACAGGGTTTTGAAACTCCGTCACCGATTCAGTGCCAGTCGTGGCCAATACTTCTTAGCGGTTATGATTTAATCGGTATCGCACAGACAGGCACTGGAAAGACTTTGGCCTATTTGTTGCCCGCAATGATTCATATCGATTGTCAAACGACGTATTGATAAATAATTTTAACCTTTTATTCATTATTTAATTAATTTGTTGACCCCTTATAGCCGTAGAGAAGACAGAGCGGGACCGACGGCACTGATTATGGCTCCGACCAGAGAATTGGCGCAACAAATAGAGAAGGAGTGCCAGAAATATTGCTACAGAAATATTAAATGTATTTGTATTTATGGCGGCGGAGATCGCGGGTCACAAATCTCAAGGGTTGGCAAAGGAGTGGAAATAGTGATCGCAACTCCGGGTCGACTCAACGACCTTTGTATGAATCAACACATAAACCTTTCTTCAGTGAGTTATTTAGTGTTGGACGAGGCGGACCGGATGCTCGACATGGGGTTTGAGCCGCAAATAAAGAAGATTATGCTTGACGTCCGTCCCGATCGGCACACAGTGATGATGTCGGCCACGTGGCCCGCGTCGGTCAGACGTCTGGCAGTGACTTACATGAAAGACCCGATGCAGGTATACGTCGGAACTCTGGATTTGGCGGCCGTTCATAGCGTAACACAAAAGATAGTCATGACTTCAGCTGAAGATAAGAGGTCTATAATGTATGACTTCATCGCAAATATGAAATCTCACGAAAAAGTCATTATATTTGTCGGCAAAAAAGCGCTGTAAGTGTGGCCGCAATATGTCATACATTTCTCTATATATTGTTATTCTCTAAACAGCGCCGACGACTTGGCCTCAGATTGTGTTCTCAAAGGAATTAATTGCCAATCAATTCATGGCGATAGAGACCAACACGACAGGGAACAGGCCTTAGACGATATCAAAGAGGGAATCGTACAGATTCTGTTCGCTACAGATGTGGCCTCACGAGGACTGGACGTCGAAGACATTACGTAATAATTGATTAATTGAAAATGTTTTCAATCAATTATTCATTTTTTCGTTTAATCTTTAGTCATATTTTTAACTTTGATTTTCCGCGAAATGTTGAGGATTACGTGCATAGAGTGGGCAGAACTGGAAGAGCCGGGTATGCGATCACAGATTGTTTATCTTAATATAATATTTACGTTCGAAACATATATATAAACAGCCGAAGCGGTGAATCAATAACTTTAGTGACTCGAGAGGATTGGAGACACGCGGCCGAACTGATTCACATACTCGAAGAGGCGGGACAGGAGGTACCCAATGAACTCATCCACATGTCTGAGCGTTACGCCGTATGGAAGGAGAAACACGACGCAGAACTGGCGTCTTGTGGCGGAAGGCGTGGCGGCAGAGGTGGAGGAGGAGGGGGTAGTGGTTGTCGTAATTGTGGAGAAGAAGGCCATTACGCCAGAGAGTGTCCCAAAGGCAGCAGCAGAGGTGGTGGTGGTGGAGGTCGAGGTCGGCGCTGGTAGTGCTGCCGACACTTCACTTTAAGGTGCGATTTATTGCAAAAGAGGTTTTGTTTGGATTTAAATTGGGATAAAGCACTCGAAACCACATTTGATTATAATATTTGTTTATCCGATCTTTTCTAACATTTGTTTAAAAATTAATTCATTTTTGTTTATTTCATTGAATTCTAATTGTTTTAGAATATCTTATTTAAGCATTTATTATCACTTTTCTGATGAATATATCATATTTTTCATTCAAATTTTTATTCTTATAAATAATTGTTTGAAATGTAAAATAACTTCAAAGTTATATCGAATCGGGTTTTGATAACTTATTATTTTTAGACAAAGAATTTTGTAATTTATTTCTAAAAATAATCGTTTTATAAAAATCAGATACTTTTTTGGCCTCAATTCTATTAAATTCTACAGTAATTTGAATCGTTTTTTCAACTACAGTCAAAACTGGTTATAACGAGTTACTCGGTTCCAAAATATCGCACGTTATAACGAGGATTCGTTATAAAAAAATAAACCATTTTTATGGAGATATAATTGATCTAGGATCAAAATTCATACTAATAATATAATATATTATTTAGATTATAATAAAGTATATACAGTATAAAATATAATAAAGAGATTATAATTAATAAAGATGTGTTTTAATCTTCAATTTTAAAAATAAACAATACAAAAC
>JAQFXN010001381.1:0-15560 GCA_034693365.1 Liacarus xylariae
AACTGCTGTAAAGATTAAACACAAAGTATTTGAACCCTTTCTTAATGGTTTTCAATTAAAACATTCGCTACTTTAATGTATTAATGTTTTGATATGAATACATATTAAGGGATTAAAATTAATAGCATATTAGTAACAGTATATTTAATTGATAGATATATGACTGATATCAGAGGGATATCTGACTTAAGCTCAGGCAGTTCAACATGGGCATATTTTTGGAATCCTTGCTTGAAAATTATCAATTTAATTTCAAATATTTTTCATATTAATCGGAAGTTAAAGGGTATGGTTCGAAAGCTTTTCCCTTACATGAGCAGTTCCAGAATTATGATGTTCCAAATCCATGCAATTTAGTGAATATTCCATAACTACAATATTCTGTAACATCAATAGATTCATGTCTATTGGCTCAGTTAAAGGTATTTATATATTCATGATCAGCATAAATAGGCGAGAATCTTTAGACCTGCGCCATCAAGTGGCGCCCCCTAAATTTTTCATAAAAAATTTTTAATTCACATTCCACAATCTTATAGGGCAAATGAAATATTCTAAATTATTAAAGTTTTTAAAGTTACAATTTATAAAGTGTTTACTCTAATAACTTGAAATCCATCAATTCGATTTTAAAATAGATTTCACATTCGTAATCAGCGTTACACTTTGTCGAGTTGACCTTGCATATTCTGAATTCAATCATTTTGAAAAATCTTATGAAACAAATTTAGGAGGCGCCACTTGATGCCGGGTCAGGTCAAAAGATTCTCGCCTATTTATGCTGATCATGAGTATATAAGTATTTTTTGCAACTCCAGTGGAGTTAAGAGAAGAGCCCTTACCTTTAACTGAGCTCTATTGAAGTTACAGAATATTGTAGTTATGGAATATTCACTAAATTGAATGGATTGGAGTAATTCGGGAACTGCTCCGGTGAGGGAAAGGGTTCGACCTTTATATACCCTTTCCCTCCCGCACGCCATAAAAATCATGGAGCAGGTGAGAAGTGAAGGTCCAATTGACCCAAACATTACAGTTACTGATATTTAAAATTGTTTCAATAGGTTTACGTAATTTGTTTATAATATTATTGTTTTGTTTATAAACTTATCGGAGAAACACATTTAACTAGACTTACATTAAATCTATGAACAATTGAAACAATGGTCAACATTGAGGGCGAGACTAATGACGTAATCCTAGCGACGGGTGGTTACGACCATACGATCCGTTTCTGGTCGGCACACAATGGCATTTGTCAGCGCATTGTTCAGCACTCGGACAGTGTCTGTGCTCTCAATAGATTGGATTGAATTTGAATTAATTATGTTTTGTCTGATAGCAAGTGAACGCATTGGAGATAACCCCTGACCGACACATGTTGTCGGCCGCGGGGTTCCAACACATCCGCATGTATGACATAGTGTCCAGTAATCCCAACCCAGTGGTCAACTATGAGGGCGTTTCCAAAAATATAACTTCTTTGGGCTTTCAATCGGATGGCAAATGGATGTACAGCGGAGGAGAGGACGGGTCGGTCAGGATATGGGACTTAAGGGCCCGAAACCTTCAGTGCCAGCGATTGCTCCAAACCTCTAATCCAATCAATTGTCTGGCATTACATCCGAACCAAACGGAGCTCTATATCGGAGATCAAAACGGAATAATCCATATTTGGGACCTCCAGAGTGGGACAGACACGAGTGAACAGTTGGAAGTGGATTACGACATATCCATACAACACATTAGCATTGAATGTGAGGGCAATCAGTTGTCTGCGGTGGACAACAGAGGCCACTGTTATATATTCGCTCTGAAGCACAACAAAGGCATAGAATCGGTGCAAAAGAGACTTAAATTCAAAGCACACAAAAAGTTCATTCTTAAGTGTCGCTACAGTCCCGACTCAACCCTATTGGCGACGGCCAGTGCCGACCAAACGGCAAAAATCTGGAGAACCGCTGATTTGTCTGATTTGAACTCTTTGTCTCAAATCAATGAAAGCGACAAAAAGTCAAAAAAACAATTAAATGGCGCTTCAAATTGGCCTAAAGTGGATTCAATACTACCCGCCGTTGAGCTTAAGGATCCCAATCAGAGATGGGTTTGGGATTTGGGCTTTTCGGCCGATTCTCAGTTCATTATAACGGGTATGGATTCAATTCATTTCCAATACTTATTGATATTTAATGATATATGATTTTCAACAATAGGTTCGTCCGATAATAGCGCCAGACTTTGGAACGTATTCTCGGGTGACGTCAAACGGGAATATAGTGGACATCAAAAGGCCATAACAGCCCTCGCATTCTCTGACGCATTGGTATAGTTTGAGAAATAGTTTTGTTTATTTAGAAAATCAATTATTTGTATAAATTTCGTTAACTTTTATAAAATTTATTTAATGTAATGTAAATACAAATTAATAAAACATTCAAAAACTCCAAACGATTATAGTTTTCATTCAAAAGTTGTGCCACAATTGGGACAACGATTTTGTCTCAAAGCTATTAATAATTATAAAAAAAATTAATTTAATTTCACAAAAGGAATGATTGAATACCTAAACAGCAGAGTATTCCCAACGGAAAGAACAGAATCGCCAGAAGTATTCCCAAACACGTGAAGTCCTCCTCAAGTATTCCAACCTTTCATTTGATTTAATAGAATATAAATGAAGTTATGCACAGATACGACATACCCGACAGGCAGGACAGGAGCCGATGAAGATTACTGTTTGGGGAACTGTTTGGACAATAGTTCCGTAATTTGTTTGAAACATATCTGCGTTTGCATTGATTGGAGTGAATGTAGGCATCGGTTGGCGGTATATGTGCTGTCGATCGGCGTTAAGGAGTGAAGAGTTGTCCAAATAAGCTGTCATTCGGTTAAACAAAACAAATTCAATATATTTTTAATAAATTAAGAAAATATTTACAGTTTTGGTCCGGAAATGGAGAATAAGGCGGAGGTGTTGTCGGGTATTGGTTTGGGTCTCCCATAGGGTTAGGGTTAGGGTTTGGGTTTGGGTTTGCATTCAGGTTCTGGTATTGAAACTGATTTGCCTTTTGATCATTCATTTCGTTATATATTTGACTGAAATATCAAAATAATTGAATAATTAGTTTAAAAACTTATTTAACAGTAATTTAATGACAAATGTTTGACATAAAAGCGAAAGTAAACAAAAGATACAAAATATGTATTGAAATAATTGAGAGTTTATTAAAAGACGAAAACATTTAAATTTGACTTTTCATAAATTAAGTGATGAGTTATTTCATTACATTTAAACAAATGCAATGAACCCCACCTTTGAATTTGAAGAATAAATAATACTTTCAATTTGAAAATATTAATGTTTCACTACAGGAGTGTTGATTTCTTTTATCCAAATACATCCTGTTGAACATTTAAACTCCAGGCCGAAATTTTGGAACTCCAGGTGCTCAACTACAGTATTAACAAGCGAGAAAGGAAATGAATGAACCAATAATATGAGCCTGTTAAATTAAATCCAATATCAACTAAAATATGGCCATCCCTCACTGGCAATTAGTCGAAATTCTGTTAAATTACATCATTTTTAATTAAATTCTGCAAAATTTGACGATTGCGAAATACCCCACCCTATACCCCCTGATTTTGAGGTCTTTGAGCATCCCTAATCTTAATTAATGAAAATCTTAGGCTTTCAAACTTGTGGGCCATAGACTTACGTTAACGTAATTTAATTGTGAATTTTCATGTCTAGGAAAAAAGAAAATGTGCGTAACCATAAATACTGGATAATTATAGGCAACTTTTAAGATTGTATTAGTGTTAATAATTCCAACTCTACAATATTTTGCTCTTCTCTCAATAAAATTACATTCTTTTGATATTTTGAAAAGAAATAATGATATGTCATAATTAAAATAATAAACTATATATCAAAAATATTACAAATATGTACTCCTGATCTTTTAAAAATAGATAATTTATAGATAGTAGATCCGCGTTTTAGTGTTTCATTTTATTTCATTATATTTGATTAATCTGTTACCGAAAGCTTAATCTTAATATCAAAATTAATTTGAAATAAAAATTTTATTAAAAAGAGTTTCCATCAATGACTAAGTTTTCAATTCAAGCTAATATTTGGCTCTCTTTCACAGATTAGTCAACTATAATAACATTAAGCGAAACAGTATAAGATTGAGCTATTATCTGTGCATTTTTAAAACATCAGAAGTTTAAATTATATTAATTATGAATATAAATGTATCCTATGTGCGTTTTTTCATAAAATTTTAGTATATAATAATTGAAATGTTCTAGCGAAATTCTAAGATAGAATAGGATATTTTTCAAATGGCTCGTCTTTTCTTATTGGTTTTCCTGGTATTATACCGCCCTTGATTGCTTTAATATAATATAAAACTTATTCCGTTCAAAAATCTATTCAATTATATCAGTGATATAATATCACAATAACTAAGTTTATGTCCAAAAGAGCTGAAGAATTAATCAATTTTGTGTTAGGGCTGGAATTGCAATTATAACACAGAATTGTAACAATGTGAGACACAATATAGACATAAGATTAAGTATCAATATTAGTTGAGTTCTTGTCAATTACTGTACTCCTCTTTTCTTCAATTTTGAGACTATGTTAGCATAGTTTCGATTTCATCCATATAAAAATTAATTTTATTAATTTCTTAAATATTAATAATACAGAGTTTAATAGTGAGTATGACTTCCATTATTGACTATGACTTCAGTGTATCTATCTTTCATAGACATTACTAAGTTTTGAATACTTTCTGTTTGACAATGACAAATACACAGTATCTTAAATTCAAGTAAGAACTTCTCCTATTAACATACAGTAAATAGAAGAAGGATTATAAATTTTGATATATTTTATTCGTATCGTATATTCAAACTAATGTCTATGATTGAAGTTTTTTGCCTAAATAAACAAACTGGATATAATTGATAGCATGCAAATATAGTCTCAAAATTGAAGAAAAGCGGAATACCACAAATGTGTATTAAATTTTAAAAACTTTTCTTCAATATAAACATATAATCTATTGAAGATAAATTAATATGAACTTTCATGAGCATTGTGGCCAAACAAAGTTGATTAATAATCTTGGCCATAAGTATACGATTTAAAACATGATACCAACGAAAAATTAATCTAACAAATTACACTAATATTAGTTTAAACGTAAATAATTTTGATCATCCTAGTTATAGAAGAGATCATGCCTTGAGGTTAGGGATTCATAATTTGCCCAGTTCTGCGGTGTCACCTAAAAAGTTGTCCATAAACGTATAAATAAAAAATGGTGGAATGTTAAGCAGCCTATGTACATCAATTGAGGAGGTCATTCTGAGTATGGCATTTCTTTGCAAAATTACCTAAATGAAATATTTTAAAATAATTAAAAATTTGTGTTGAATTGCGCATTTTTATCAATATATATTAATTGACTAGAATTGATAAGAATCAAGATAATTAAATTTTATTTCATATCATTAATGAATATTTTGAATCTTATTAAGGGTTTTTTAAAATAAAAATTTTTCAGACAATTTTTTAGATAAATAGTAAAACAAAAATATTTTACACAGTTTATTTTAAAATTTAATTAATGAAAAATAATTTTCCCCAAATTATAGAATAATTTAACAGTAAAATTTTAATTATTTTATTACAAATGTTATATAAATTGTAAAATGTTCATACCAATATTTAACTAGTCCATATATTTGTTATTAGTAATGAATAATACAATATATTTTATTTTATAATATAATATAATATTTGGAAAATCATTTTAATTTCTTTAAAATTTTAATTAAAATTTAGAATAATTTTTTGAAATATATTATAAGAATTATCAGTGTTTGCGATAATTAAATAGATTTCAATTACCTGTAAATTTACAGCTTGTCGTTTATATTAGACTCTGGTATAGCAAAGAACATTCTCGTTGTTTTAAAACTATAATGATATCTACTTTAAAATATGGGCGAATTCCAAAACATTTAGGATTCATAATGGATGGAAATCGAAGGTATTCACGAAAATCAGGTTTAGATAGTGCTGATGGCCATAGGTTTGCATTCGTGCGAATGGAAGAAACAATAGAGTGGTGTTTATTGCTGGGCGTATATGAGTTGACATTTTTTGTTCTGAGTTTAGATAATTTAAAAAGAGATAAACAAGAAATTTCAAACGTATTATTATTAATGAAAAATCTGTTCACAAAATGGAAAAATTCGAAATATCCTGTTTGTAAAGTTTGGTGTATTCGCGTATTCGGTGATATCCAACGACTGCCATTAGAAATGCAAATATTAATAAATGAAATGATATTAATGACAAGAGCAAATCGAAAGATTATAGTCAATATGTGCATTGGGTATTCATCAACTTATGAATTGACATATGCATTACAGAAATTACAAGATTGTGTCCAACGTACTCGAATTCACCCATCAGAAATTGATTCAGAAATAATTGATAAGTTCTCATTTTTTAATCAATCAATTAATTTGGATATTTTGGTCAGAACTGGTGGCGATAATCGTTTAAGTAATTTCCTTTTGTGGCAAAATAGGTTCTCAATTATAGGATTCATGAAATACTTTTGGCCAGAAATAAGTATTTGGAAAATGTATCCCAAAATACTATATTACCAAAAGAATAATAAATAACTGTTTAGGATAATTTTAAGAATATTTTCAATATTAAGTTATACGTCTATAATTTTGATTGATCAATCACTTTTGAAGATAATGATAAATAATTTATAGTGTATAAGTAAAAATATGATAAGTCAGTAATAAAATTGGTCCATTTTTCCACATTAATCTGAATCATGTTTGTAAAGTTTTTATTTTAGATTAACACAATTTTTATGAAGGTTAAAACAATAGCACTACTATAAAATTATGTAATCATTCTATATTTTTTAATCTTCATCCTAATATTGAAATTTATAAAATAAAATTAAATGTTCAGTTGTTGAGTAACATAAATTATGATCGAAAAATACATTCTAGCAAATATATTATTATTTTTAAGTGATATTCATAAACATAAATTTATATATTAGATTATGAAATTTTAACAATTTTCCTTTTATAAAATTGATGAAGCTACTAATTATTACAGTTGATTTAAACAATAACATTAATGTAATTATAATGTGATATTCAAAAATTTGAATGATAAAAGATAAATAAAATCCATGATGTGTAAGATCCAATAGGGGATTTATTTTCGGCGAATGTCTAGGGAAGAAAAAATGGAAATTTTTGGTTAAGGGGTTCCAGGGGGGTTTTAAAAAAGTGTTTTTGACTATAATATGTAATAAACTCATTTTGAGCGTTAAGAACATGATTATTTATGGTATTTTTAAAATATAAACCTACTTAAAAATAGTTGAATTTCTTAAAATTTTTATAAAAAGTGGATAACTTAAAGCTTTTTTTGTACGAAACACATGAATACAATCAATATTGTCCTCAAAACCAGTTTATTTGCTGGATTATACTACCACTGAATTAATTTATAATGAATTTTGCAAAAATTTTGAAAACCTGTCTTGACTTCGCTTTGAAAATAAGTAAACTGAAAAAATCTAAGGGAAATCTTGTAAAAATAAATGAAAAATTCTCAGGTTTAAACTATGGAAATTCTAATATCTTACACAGTGTCCCAAAATTTAAAAGTTCTAGAGAAATATTTTATTGTTTAAAAACTATGTAAATCATTTTGAAACTTATTAAAGAGAACTTAAAAATTCTATAATTAATCATACAATTCATGAAACACAGACAGTCTTATACAATAATGAATGGAAATATTCCAATTTGAAACTAACCCACATCGAGGTGATAGGAACTATAAAGAAGGAGCTTTGTTTAATGCCATATGATTCGTAACATCATTAGCGTTCTAATGATTTATTTTGTCTGGGTAATTAATTCAAGAAGAGTATGAAACATATAAGACATAATGAAGAATTAATTGGCAGAATTTATTCATTATTTTCAACCTGGGTTCAAGATGGCAACCTAAGATTTTGTCAGTTTATATATTTTGATCTTAATTGAATTGAAAAAAACCTTAAATTCTAATCGCCACTCGATCTCTGGCAATTTAACATTTGAATAGGCAATATCAATTTGTTCAAATTTTATTAGTAATTGTTTCCACAAACTACGCTGCCAACCCTGTACCATGTTTGCACAGGACTGTAATTTTCTGATTGAATGACGTGACTCGAGTTTAAAGTCATCGAAAAGTAAACCTACAGTAGTTGACGGCAAACGATTAGAGGCCAACCCCTTTCAGGCTCTATTAATGCAATAGTTCCTAAATAGAAATTGTAAAAACTAATTACATATTTTTTACGTAATAGCTTTCCACACATAGAAATCAAATGTAACAAGAAGTGGATTTAAAGAAATTTTTCTAAAAAAATCAACATTTTTCATCATAAATTTTATATTTAAAAAATACTAATAAGATATTTGATTATTAAATTTTTTTATATATTTAAAAGTTTCATAATCGAAAAAATTATATTGATTTATTTTAAGCATAACTACAAATTTTAACTAATTTTTAATAATAATATATTATAAAATATAAAGTAGCAATATTTGATAAATATTATTTTGAAAATGTCATCGATTTGGTCAAATTTCAAATTTGAAAATAAAAGAACTCAAAATAAAATTTGCGATGAAAAATCGACAAGGATTGATATTGATGAATTTATGAAATTCAATAATGAGAAGAATAATTTAAGTATGTTAATTTTCTAAAATTATACTACTTTGCATTGATATAATTTACTATAAATTTTGTAAAGAGTTATAACTAGGTTAAATACAGTTAAGAGGAATCCTAATCGTTATTACCTTACATTACTAGTCCATACGAAATACATTATGCAGTGAAGTCTAACCTATTCTCGCCTCTCGATTAGGATTTCTTTTAAGTGTACATTTATTCAACAATATTAATTTATTATTAAAATCATTTTTTAACAGAACAACGCTATTTTAAAATTCCTAATTACAAACCTGTATCAATAATTAAAGCAAATCCTCTTTACACATATGAAAATGTTAAGGAATGGGTTAAATTGGAATTTGGAAGTAATTTTATGAATGAAAATATTTTTGACAAAGTGAGGAATGGTGGATTATATGTGTGTTATATATTTGGAAATTGTGCTGATCTGAACAGATTCTCAGTTTTAGTAAGGGTTGCAATTTTATTGTTCTATTTGGACGATATTTGTGAATCATTTACACAATCAGTTCATGAAATGTTTAGTCAATATATTGAAGCAATTGATAAATTGAATTCAAATGAATTTATAGCAATGGGTGAATGGAATCCACACATTAAAGCATTGTATAGTAATTTGGAAGTAGTTTTCAATGCATATAACGAAACACAAAAGAAGAGATTACAATATTATTTAAAAGAATGGGCTAATAGTGCTATTAATGAAGGATTAATTTATTCGGAACATATAGGTGTCAACAGTTTAGAGGATTATATTAATGTAAATATTTTTATTTATTTAAATATATTAATTAATAGTTGATAAATGAAAAATAAATGTTAAAACAATATAAATAAAATATAATAACCAGAGCAGTGAAATATTATGTTTTTTAGGATATTTGACAGAGGATTAAATGAATTAATTATATGACATAGATGTTAATAAAGTTTCAATATATTATTCACCCTTTTATGAAGGGATGCCCAATGATTTCGAAATCAGGAGGTGCATAAGGTACTGATAACAACCATAAAATGACGGGGGAGGTATGAGCGAGGTATTTTCAACAAACGTAGTCTTACATCATTTAATTTTAAATGATTTACTTTAACAGAATTTCGAGAAAGATTATACTGTTGATATAATCATTGAATAGATTATTAATTTTTAATAATAATTACTGTAATCTAGAGATAAAATTTAATCACATTAGTTGAAACTACATATTCGCTTGAAAATAATATTTTAAAATATTTACTGTAACATCAAACCCTTTGCAACTAATTTAAAGTAAACATATGTGATTTCTTTCTAATAATTTTCTCACTATAATCATAACACGTGTTCTTTTATCAACTAATATATGGTAAATTCCCAGGTAATATGACACATTATCTTATCAATTAATTCATGGTAAAATCCCAAGTCATATGATACATATGATACCCGAGTTTCATTAAAAATGTCACAACGTAATTTATGAGTGACCCAAAAACATGCTTACACTATATGGTAATCATGACATAATTTATTAGTGACCAAATTTATGTTACCAAAAGACGACGTAATTTATGGATGACTAAAAACATGTTACTACTATAAGGCATGAGATGACCTCAGCCCCTTTCTCTCGACCAATCATAGATCTCCATTTATAAACTACTAATACTATTTCAATAATAACTATTTTTTATGTAAAACGCTTTTATATATACTTTATATTTGCGAACAAATATAATAAATTTCTAATACTTTTATAAAATGCAATAAAATATTGATTAGAAAATTTTCTGAAACGTGGAGTCTATTCCTAAAAATATGAGAAAAACTTTGTAAAACTAATTGCAAGGTTTTAGCAATGGGACCGTTCTTTTCGATCATACTATAAACTCAAGATATTTTTAATTGTACCACCAGCTACAAAGTGTTTGAATATATCCAAGTATTGTTCATTAATAATGTCTTATTTTCTAGTAATAATTAATAATCTTTAATAAGTTCCTTATATGAGTTGATAATGAGTAAGAAATATATTAAGCATTATTAATGAACAATATTTGGATATATTCAAACAGTTATTAGCTGGTGGTACAATTAAAAATATCTTGAGTTTATATAGACAATTATGAATATCTAAATATACTAAATATATTATCAAACTCTATTTGACAATAATCATGATTATATATTAGAGAAATGATTGAATATTTGAATTAAATACATTTTAAAACATTTATACACATTTTAAAATCTATATTTAATTATTTAAAAGATTATTTTTGATTTTTGAAAATAAATTATTTTTAATATTTATGACATTTATACTAGATGCGTATAAAAGATCATGGTTCAATCAAATGTTTTCAATTAATCGAATTTGCACAAAATATTTTTGTACCAGAACAAGAATGGAAAGATCCTAAAATTAAGAGATTGATGGACTTATCCTGTATACAGCAATTTCTAGTAAATGATGTTTATTCATTTGAAAAGGAACTTTTTAATGCGAATGGCAAAATTAATCTTGTTCACAATACTGTAGCCATATTACACAGAATAGAAAATCTATCTATTGAAGAATCTATGGAAGAGATTTTGAGAATTGCTGACAAATATGAGGAAGAATTTATAATTTTGATGAATGAATGTTTGAATAACAGAGAAATAAGTAATGATTTAATAATTTTTTTAAATAATTTAGAATTATTTATTGGAGGAAATTATAAATATAATCACGATAGTGATCGATTCATTATTGGAAACCTAAATAAGGACAATCCAAAAGATTTATTTGAAAAATATTTATTAATCTGAATTAAATTATAAAATTGATTTAATTAGAATTAAAATTATAATTTAAAACTTAATTGACTGTATTTTAAGTAATAATTTTCTATCTAAATATAATGATGCCTATTATCATATCAATATATACAATAGAAATACGATAAATATTTTAGTTTAATATCTCTTATAAGCAGAAACAAGAGCAACTTATATGTGTTAAACTGCGCGCTCAACATTTGGAACTCTATTGGAGAATAGTGTGCATTGTTATGACAACACTGCTTAAGTCTGAGTCTCTTCTCCAATAGTATTTGAAAACCCAACTCATTTAAGCGCGCAGTTTAACCCCTATTAGTAGCTCTAGTTTCTGCTTATAAGCTATAAGAATAAAAGAAATATTTTGACATTCTTTGAAATTTTTCAATGCCACTGCACCGAACTTAATCAACCATAATAATTATTTTGGCTTTCCTAGTCATTGGCCTATCGGAATAGTTGTGTTAAGTGCTTTGATCTCATAGAGGCGCTAATTGAACTCTCTCTACATTGTAATTGAAATGATTTTTAACAATATTTTACATTATTTCTTACACAGTTATGAGCAACAGCTTTGAATTTCTGCGATATACTCAAAAATACAATTGAAATAAAATTTTTGAATTCCGAATTTTTGATTTTGACCAATTTCATCAGAAAGAGGCTATTAAATGGCACATAATATCACATGGAACCATATTTCTATCTCTTATAGGTTTACCTTTTAAAAGTATATTCTCTATGGTATCGCAAAAATTCAAAGCTGTTGGCTATGAGTAAATTAAAGTAACTCATGTGTTATAAAACTTATATCGTTTCACTCAAAAAAAAGCGAGAACTTTGATTGAAAAAATACTTTATTTGATGATAGTTCAATTACTAAACATTATATCCATAAAACAGAATTATGAGTAACATTTTGAGAGAATTTTAACAAAATCAAAGATTTAAGATATTGCTATTATAAAACATTTATAAAAATATTCTCAAAAATGAGACAAAGATACTAGTTCAACTTTAGATCTTGGTATTTAAAAAATAGTTTCCGACATATAATATTTAAAATTTAAAACAGAAAAAACAAGAGAAAGGAATTGGACAGGGTATTTGTAGATTTTATTATAAAAATCCGATATGTAGTTTTAGTGAAAATCAGCATTGAATTTCCCAAATATAGCGCCAAATATAGTCGAAACATATTAATATTTTATTTATATAACCAAACATTTTGACCAAAATGACCAGGAGATTGATTTGTTGGGGGCAGCTGTAAGGGTTCGTCTACCTATTGGGCGGTATTACTCAAAGAGGGCTGTATTAGCGGCGACGACAAGTGTTCATCAGGAAGAATGTGATTAGAAGTCCAATGGTTCCGGTTAGTGCCTATGGGTATGCCTAACTGCACTTACAATCCCCCCTTTATTGTTAGGCTTTACTCCACTGCCTCTTCCGCGGATTACTAACGCGGCATTAGTCACAACGAGTTTGCCCACTGGGTCTTAGCCTCCCTCTGTTAGGGGTTCTACGGGGTTGCCTATTAGGCCCTTGCATTACGTAGATATTGTCGAGTACTTAGGTACTGCCTCGCGAGTACTTGTCCCATCCGGAGCGATGAGCGACAGAATCAAAGAGGTTTAAATAACACAAATTTATTGAACAATAACTGAATCGTACATAAAAAGACTTTCTTATATATATACAACACTAAGGCACACGTGTTACTAATAGCGGGTCATACTATCCTAGAAGAAATACACGATAACGAGTCATCTGGAGACTTAGGTTTCCAGAATACCTACATTAAAGTTCGTAATAGATTCGTTTGGAGATGAATTGAATAATCGATTAGCAAATACGCAGGAACTGTAAATCTTGTCAAGAAAGTAGTTCAGATCAGGTCACTAAAAAGTGTCATTTACAGTCAATTAAAAATCCAACTAGACCATACAATGTTGTATGGATATATTGCTAAGTCTTACAGTTATATCGTAAACATAAATACGTAATAGTTCTGATAGACATCTATTCAAAATACGCTATTGCAGAACCACTTAAGAAGATTAGATCAGAAACGATAGCTGACTTGTTTATAAATAAAGTAGTAATGAAGTTTGGAGCTATAGATAAGCTAAACTAATCACTGATCAGGGCATAAATATTTGCTATAATTTTATCGAAAATGTTTTTAAGATGTCGAATTCAAACCATGTGAAAGCCACAACATATCATCCAGAAACTAATAGATTAGCCGAAAGAATGATACGAACATTAAGTAGTCTGATGGCAGCTTACATAATCCAACAGAATAGCAATTAGGATGAATATTTGCAAAAATTATTATTTGCATACAATACGGCAGAACGAATGACGACTGGGGAGTCGCTTTTAAATTATTATTTGGGAGATGGACTACTTTACCCATTGATGTAACACATGCTTAAATTCGGACAAAGGTATATTGAATCCTTTGAAGAGTGTAAATAGATTGTGCGAATACAGTTAAGAGAATTCCTAATGAAGAGGCGAGAATAGGTTAGACTTCACTGCTTATGTATTTCGTATGGACTAGTAATGTAAGGTAAGCTGATTTACAGACAGAATTCTCGATTAGGAATTCTCTTAACTGTAGTAGTAATAAGAAAAAAGATTGAAAATAAATCACATGTATAATTTTGTGTAATATATTTTTGAAAATAAAGTAAAATATTTTCAGGTACTTTATTTTCACTAATTTTCAAAGTTATTCAGAAAAAATTTAAATAAAACATAATAATACTAAAAATTGTCACGACTAGGAATTGAGCAATGTCTCACTTCAATTGCATGCATAAATTCAGTCTCAGTAAAGACAAATAAACTTATTAACAATTTAATCAACCAATTAATGTATGGCTTTGTTTTATATTATTTGAATAATCTGTTGCCGAGAACTTGATTTCACTGTCAAATAATTAGAAATAAAATTTTGGTATAAATAGTTTTAATCAATGATTATTTTAATTTTAAACTAAACTTTTAGTTCATTTGTACATATTAATCAATTAATATAACAAGATAAAGAGCAACAGTTAGTTTATTGAAATTAATAACGATTATATGTAATTTCTTGTCAGAAACTGCGAATACCATCTTCCGTAATCTTTTAAATCATTTTCATTTTTAGAATAATGTGGTTTTCTTAAATTTTTCTTGTTATTAAAAATAATAACATCCCGCTTTTGCTGCAATGAATTTAAGATATATCTTGTTAGGATATTAACATTTTTCATTTTTATATTGAAAATTTACTGATGTTTTATATTTAGCTCAATTCATTGTTAGTAGTAATATTTTATATATAAAAATAAAAATATACAATTCTTCAAATAAAAGAAATCTAGAAGGATATATTATTTTAGGTATAAAGGTGTAACTTATAAAGGTGAAGTGGTGGCCATAATAAATTTATTATTAATGATTGGTAGGAAATTATTTATCGTAATAAGTGGAGGAATGTTAAGTGTCTAAAATGTTGTGTATTTAGCCTAGGGGTGGGTTAAATGGCTGATTTTGTCAATTTCTACCTAGGGATGGCTGACGAGTGAATTAAAAAGACATCTTTTTGCAATAATATTAATTAAAATTAGCTTATCTACGGAATTTGCCAGAATATTACATGTTAAAAACCAGTGGAATAGTACTTTATATGCGTTATTTTACTCCATGAATCATCCTTGATTAAATGGTAAATGGATAAAAAATTTCAATTCGAATGAATAAAAATTGCTTTAATTTACACACAATTGTCGTACGTTTCGTATAATTCTCTATCAATATTTTGTTAAAATTTTAACTTTTTTTCTTTGAATTAAGCGCTACTAATATGTGCTAATTTAGATTAAGTCAGAAATCTCGAATTCAATTGTAATTATAAATTTATATTAC
>JAQFXN010001382.1:0-15555 GCA_034693365.1 Liacarus xylariae
GTTTTATTATAAGTTAATGATTTCATACAAAAGACAAAATACATTACAATAAAACAAAGAAAAAGAAATTGATTTTTCTCTCAAAAGTATTATATAATATAATATAATATAATATAATATACAGCATATATTGCAATATTTGAAATTTCCTTTTTGAGGCCAAGTCTCAAATGTCTTGTGCGAGAATACTATTATAGCTGATGAGGAGAGAAGAGCAAAGGAAAGGTCAAAAAATCAATATTCTTTGAAACTATTGCCAAATGTTTATACTAAAAAAAATATTTACATTAAAAAAAATATGTATTTTGCAATCAATTTGATTAAAGGCTTAGTTTTGTATTCATCATTCAGTGTATATTCAATTGAATATTCATTTAAAATAAATATAATTGAATTATTAAAAAAACATATTTTGTAACTCTTTCCCAATTCTTCATTCATTTTATTTTCTAAATTTCATATAATTATTATATTCACAAATAATAATATTTTTTTGGCGTTAATTATTTGTGTAATTTAATTGTTTGTTTGAGTGAAAAATCATTTTTGATGTTATATAACAGAAAAATATACAATAGATTAGAATTTTAAAGTTAAAAAATTCTGTTTTACATTTATGATAAGGCTATTCATTAGCACTTTAGCCAAACATATTTAAATTCTTCTGTAGCTCTATATAACAGTTTTAGAACTGAATAATTAAAGATAAGGTTTTCTCTTATGTCAAACATTTTTAATTTATTTGAAGAATTATTTTTGATGAGAAGTTTTATAAGTTTTTATTTAAATTTGTTTACGTAATATATTTTCCTTTAGTGCTTATCAAATATTTCATAATATATTTTTATGTAATAAATTTGTTAAAAAATGCTGCAAATATTTTGTAATTGAAATTATTGTACATTTTTCAGATGTAAAAAAACAATTTTGTGAAGAATAGCTGCTTTTTGGCAAATATTTTTTGAGAAAATGTAATAAATGGATTTATTATTATATTCGTATAAATTAGTATAATATTTAAATAAATTGCTAGTTTTTACTTATAATAAATCAATTCTATTCTTAAGTAAATTATTATTATTTTTTTGTTTTGTTTATGCAAATCAAAGGTAAATATTTTTAGTGAATTAAATATTTGTGAACCGAATAATTTAACAGTTTCTCCTCACAATAGACTGTATACAGTGCACAAATATAAAATAAACTAGCTACTTTCTACAGTAGTTTGTAAACAGTATCTAAAAGTCCGTAAACAAAGCAATTGAATAAATGTGCTGCATATTTATGCTTTTGATCGATAATCTTTCAAGTTTTGTTTTTAGTTTTAAAGAAACTTTTCACTCGTTTTGTTTTTCGTTATTTATTTTTGTAGAAGTATTTGCTTTTGTTTTATATTCTTGTTTTGTTTGCACATAAAGTAGAAAATAACGAATTCATTTAAAATACTTTCTATTCTCTTATCCAAAGAATCCAATTGTGAGGCCATTGAACACATGGACAATATATGGGTGGCCTTTAATATGTCTCTCCAAGTGATAGTAGCAAACCATCATCTCATTGTCAAAATATATATTTAAAGCTATAATAAGTTATAATTGAATTTATATCGAACTGAACTGAAGCGGAGAGAAGGCGTTCATTGAGTTTTATTTTTCGGTAAACCCCTAATGACTAAAATGATTTAGGAGTGACTGTTTGTTTGGCAGATAAATAATATCTGATGAAAATTTTTATGATAACCAACAAAAGTATAATACATTCGGGAACTAATGCAAAATACTCTACTATTTTCTCTCTACTCTACAGTACTCTACAGCAGAGGTGTTTATTTTATTTGGCGCCTTTAAAAGATACAAAAAAATTTGGAAACGTAGCTTATTTTAGTTGAAGTATCACTTTATATAGCATGAAATATTAATACACATCGTTACTCAAAAACAATATTATTTGCCTCTAATATCGAAATTAAATTTTAATCCTTAGGTTGAGTTAAATTAGAGTTGAATTATTGAATCTTTGTTATAGAAAGTCTACTTTACTTTACACTTGAAATGAAATACACTTACAAATGAAACAATTGTTTCGCTTGTATTCATTCAATTGATCTTTTTAAACCTCTCCTTTACTTACAAACAGTACAATAATATATGAATCACTGCACTTCTACTTATATTTTTTGAAAGCTTATAAATTATTACTATAGTTATATATTTTGGTGATGCGCGTATCTCCAAATCTGCATCACTGCTGTACAGTATATTAAATGTATGCATAAAATGGAAAATAAATTATCGATTATTTCATTCACTCTTTAGACTCGATTTGTTGTTTTTATTTCTTCAGACTATTGTAAAGTAGTTTTAAAAATTTTTAATCAAAAATGAAAAATGATTTTCTTTGCAAAAAACTGCACAAAAGGAAACTTTTTTTTGTAAAAACTTTAAGTGAGTGTCGATTGAGTTGCTGTTGATTTAGTTTTTATTGCATTTATTTCATAAAATATACTTCAAATTGAATTCAATCAATATTTCATTTCTTTCTTAACATTTAGAGTAAAAATTGTAATTAAATTCTGTATTCTATACTCCAGTCTATAGCCCAGTGTAGTCACGCTCTGAATCCTTTTGCCCAACAATTTAAATGCAATTTCTTAGTCTGGATTTCCATCGGATCAAACATTTTTTCTTCAATTTTCTAAATATACTGAAGTGTATTATATCCTATAGTGTATATAATTTACATTTTTGTCCATATCTTTGTTGTAAAATAAATTAATTTTTTCATAGATATTAAATTCGTTGCGAATTTATATCAACTTTTACTTAAAGAATAATTATATTAATTAAATTCATAAAAATCGCAAAGACATCAAAAGAATAAACTATACTTAACTCTAATTGAATAATAAGATTAAATAGGAATTGGATATAATCCAGAACTAATTTAAATCCTTATATATTTATAATTTTTGGCCAAACAAGATCAGGAAGTTTTTGGACAAAAATATCGCATAAATGTCAACTTAAGAGGTCATTATCCCTATTATTGTTATCCAATAGTTTAGATAATATCAAATTCAAATTCTGTCCAATTGTTTAGTATTGACTTACGCTATGCTATAATTGAATATTAAGAACACAAATGTTTTAATTTATACAATACTAAAATCAGATAAGTGTTGACGTAATTCTGGATCAAATGAACAAAAATCTCAAACTTGTAGTTATAAAATAAAAATAGTCATAAGTAGGCACAAAACAGGCATAAAACCAATAATTTTGTTGCGGTTTATATACAGAATATATGATTTATGAATCCATCAATTTTTTTATTACCCCTTATTTTATTGTTTTGTATTTTGTTTAAAATCAGGGGTAACCAGACTCGGTCGAGTCAAGGGGTATAGAGGAGGGTATTTTTCAAAAATTTTGCCAAAAATTCAGGGGGGATATTTTGCAAAATCTCGGATTCAGGGGGTATTTAGGCTATACCCCCCCCCATTGGCTATACCCCTGTTTAAAATAATAAAGCATTAAATATTTTCAAACGAATAAACAGAAAAAGAAAAAGAGAATAAAAAATAATAATTTCTTATATAAGCGAAGATACTCTGAGCGGTCGCTATTAACTTAACGGTAAAGCGATCTCAACATTATTAGACACAACTGTAAGAGATTTTCATCAGAACAACGGCTGACTGAGTAGTGGCCCTTTAACTCCAGTTTGACTAAAATTCCTTTTAAGTTATTGAAACACATTTTCGCTCTGTTTTTTTGTTATAACATTCAGCGAAAGGTTCAGTCGAGCAAATGAATGAAATGGACCTGAAATGACCCAATGCTCAAAAATATTATTATATATTTTCAAATAAAAAGAAATTCCACAAAATTGTTTGTGAACTGCAGTTGACTTACGAGCCATTATTCAGTTGTAATAACTTTCAAACTGTAAAACTTATATTCATTTTGAGGGGAAAAAATTGGTTTGTTTTTATTTCAAAGATACCGAACTTCAAATCATAGGGGGTTTGACTACAATTTTAAAATAAATTGATTCAATCTATCAAAATATCAGCATTGAGTATAGAGGAGTGTGCATGTGAACTTGCTCATTTTCGCATACTTTGATAGTATAATTTGCAATCTAACAGAATTTAGAATACAGTATAATAACACTATAAGATAACGGCACTTATGGTACCTGAATCAACATGAATTGAACAGGTAGCACATTGATGAGCATTGCCAATGGGTTTCCAATCCTTTGCATCTTTAGGTTTTTATTCTTTAATATACAAATGTTTTATACAATTGCTATTTGTTTTTGAAACTTATTCGAGAAGTTTTACTCTATTCTACTCTAATATTATTATTGCCTTTTTCTGTGTGTATCCAACGAACAACTGTATAAATGTCTACTGTTTTATAATACACAGGAGTAATGGACTGATAGTTTCAATTCATGGTTTGGATCCGTAAACGTATTCGCTTTTGGATATTCGCATATATTTCTTGTGTTTTTTTTGAGTAAAAATAAAAATAAAACACAAAACTGTTTGGAATTACTTGTAATCCAATGTAAAAGTAATAAAAGCCAACAAAAGAAATAAAAAAAAATATCGAACGAAAGAGAAAAATCAGAAATTGCAAGTATTATAATAAAACTAATAGGGCTTAGAATATTCAATACTACATAGAATATTCCAAGTTTTATATAACAACAGCAAATTACACTACATATCACATAAATGTATTTCAATTTGTTTGATATCCACTGAAGGAAAAAGAAAATCTGTAGAAATGAATTACATTTTAAAATAATTCAAATGGAATTAAAAGATAAAATTGAAATGAAATACTTAAACTCAACATTTCAAACAACACGAGATGTGTTAGAAAATTGTTAATTATATTGTGGCGAAAATGTCAAAATCCTATTTTCCGACACAATTGCAATGTCTAATACTTGTCTTTATAGTAAAGTCTGAAATTTCTGAGCTTTCCTTCTCTTAATGTAAGTTTAGTATTGATTTTAAATTATATGAAACGAAACATTAGAAAAAGGGAAGAAAAAAATTCAATTTTCAGAACTTTAGACTTACAAAGAAAGTAATATACACTACAATAATATTTTAAAAGTTTTGAATTTTTCCCCCTGTTTTCCAGTTTATAGTCTTATGCTTTAAACATATATTTAATCTGCGAAGTCTAGGGTTGTGTAAAATTAGACATTAAGTAATAAAACTGATTATTATATTGAAGATCAATAAATATTTCTTTCTATTTATTATCTTTTTTTTCATCTCATTTAAGATTGAATTTCATCGCAAGGAAAACCACAAATTCTGAAATACATATTAGAGTTTAAATAACAGACAAAAAATCTTAGACTCAAAATGTTTGGCTCAAAAATAGAATTTATATATATTTTCATGTTTTCTATCAATAGATTCATACTTTTCTGATGTGAACCAAAACTGATATCAAACCCCGGATAGAAAAAAATATAATTTATTTTCAATTCACACAATAAAATTGAATCCGAAATTCAGAAAAGGGCACCGAATCTATAATAAAAATTTTTGATAAATAACTGTATGTGAGTTGATGTGATTTATTTATTCACAACTGTTATAATAACAGTTTCACAATTTTTCTATTGAAAAAGAAAATTCTTATATTTTTCAGTCAAAGAATTTTCCCAAAAAATCATATCTTGTATTCAAATATACATATTTCAAAAGATTGGTTTTGAAGCATAAGAATAGAATTTTATTTCTTTCGATATACAGAATATAGTGTACTAACCATTAGTGTCTGCCCTCTGGAAATTGCTTTTATGGTCTTTGCCATCACTTGCGGCAAATTCTTCGAATTCAATAAAACCGTCAGAATTCTGGTCGAAAGCATCGAATGTTGGATAACCGGTGGAAGAGATGACCAATTCCTCGCTCACTAATAATGTCGTTTCCTCTTTGTTAGGCTTTAAGTTTTTTTTGACAATAGTTAACAATTTGCTCGTCGTTTCTCCGTTTGATTTCTCTTCAGTCGTATCCGTCGGTCGTTTCAAATCAAAACTACTGAACGGAGCACTCATTGAAAGAGTGAAAGTCATTAGTAATATTAAAATCGCATACATTTTGAATATAAAATTGTTTTTTCGACGCTTTGGACGACTCTTTCAACTGAATTCAAACCTAAGAAGAGTTTGTGTTTTTCAATATATGAGACAAACAATTCTTGAAACCTCTGGTTCTGATTCAAGGTTTCAAATAATGCAGAGTTTTTGCAGAAGTTCTTCACAACAAAATCGTGTCGTCGATGGCTTTCGATTACAGTATTATAGTGTTTGTGCTCGAAATACCGGTTCGCATCCAAAACTGCCAGTGCTGTCACACGTTTCTATAGTTACCGCTACTCTTCAATTCAACTTTTCTCTCTCTCCTTATTCTTCTCTCTTAAAGAACTTTTTGCAACTTTTCTCTTGATTCATATGAATTTATTTTCTCCACAACTGTGTTATATGTTATTTGAATGGAAACCAAAAGAACTTTCTTACGATTTCTTAATATAGTTTTTTCTTCTTATGTGGCCTTCATTTCTTCCAAAACTGGTTGTGACTATCAATAGTTTAGTACAATTAGTGATGTATTCCTTGAAAGATATTTATACACTTATAAAGTATATATAAAGAGAGTACTTTTGTTTATATAGAAAATAATTGCGATTAAAAAAGTCCCCTCTATTACAAACAGTACCAAAATTTTTGGGGGTTTTTCCAATCAATTATTATTCCAAATGCGCTAAAGTAATAAAAAATTTTATGAATTATTTATGGGTTGAGTGGTTAGCAAAGGGTTTTTGATGAGTTGGTTCACTAGACATACAATATATAAAAATACGATTGTTTTTTCACCACTTATTTCTTGAACTAACCCTTGCTTTGAGTTAAGATTTTTTGTAAATTTTCTAAATCAGCTAATGTCAGAAATTTTAATATTTAATATTACAACAAAATATATGTAAAGAATATTATATGAGATCATTAAAGCTGTGGAATCGGTTATCTCTATTACGAATCACAACTGTTAACATTCACTATCTGTCTGTTCGAAGGTTTACAATAGACTCATCATTTATTAATACACTTAATATTAAACCATTAAAACCCACTTAAAAACTTAAAAGTGATATTTTGTTTTCGTTTAATTTTTAAGGGATGAGTCGTCTATTCCTACGCTTTTCATTATACATAAGTTTTAATCACAGCTTATTTAAACAAATTTATGTAATAATAAAATTTTTTAAAGTTTTAGACCAGTTCTTGAATTCCATTCTGAAAATGAGTGACATTTTTATTTGTTTTTCCGAAAGATTTCATATTTTTTTAGTCTTTTTAAGGAAGTATTAAATAATAATGTCTATAATCATATATAAAATATAAATTCATGTTAAGTTTGAAAAATTACAAATATCTGAAGAAATCTTCTTTTTTCTAAGAATAAACCCAAACCTTGTATTTAAAGTAATAGCAATAGTATGTCGACAGAAAAGAAAATTCAAATTTATGTTCGTATTTATTATAGTTATGGATAAGAATTATAAGGATTAATAAGCTTATGTGTGCAAACTTCACATAAATCATTAGCTTTTACTCTTAAAAAATAATAACTTTTTTTCTCCACTTATATATTATTATTTTCCCTTTAATTTCTATTTATTAAAACCATAATTATATTAAGAGCTTATAAGTACAGTAAGTGAAGAAAATACCAGAAGTCAAGGATTCACAGCTCTTAATAAGTTCTCATGTCTTGAATCATAATTATAATAAATTTTAATTCTAGAAACGAGGGTTTATAGTCAGTGTTTCACTTTATGTTATATATTTGACTAACATGTGAACGACACCCAAATATTCATATCCAAAGATAACTGAGTCATTCATAGAAACACTTTATGACAAATATTTTATTTTTGATTATTTGATATTAAAATTCAGTTATCGGTCAAATTAAATAATATAAAGCCAAATCATACTAAATAAAAACGAAAGGATCATTACTAGAATTTAAATTCTTCATAATCATAATAAGTGAAATGATATTTAAAAGAAAAAAGAGAAATATTAAAAAGTTTAAATCAGAAAATTTAATTAATTTATTTAAAATGCGGAAACTCAATGAGAAAAAATATTAATATATGTGAGGATTTATATTAAAAGGATGACAAAAAAGAAACTTCTTTAATCTTAATAAGCTTGTTTCGGTATAATAGAGACATACAGTTAAACATTGAGTCAACAATTTTGTAAATTTTAGACAATGTTTAACTGTATATTACTATTATACTGAAACACGTAGTAAGCTTGTTAAGATTAAATAAGTTTTTTTTGTGTCATCCTTTTAATATAAATCCTCACATATTTAATGATCAATTCTATTATATTATCAAATCTTTTAATTTTCTCTCTTTATTTCACTTAACCTCAACCGTTCAGATGAAATGAGAAAATATGTAATTCTCTCTCTCTCTCTCTCTCTCTCTCTCTCTCTCTCTCTCTCTCTTTATTAAAAAAAATATAATAGTAATTCATATAATTGAATTGAGAGAAGAAAACAATTCAGTTTGAAGTAAAAGAAATAAAAGTTTTAGTTAAGTATACTATTTGTTAGCGCATAAAAAGTTTTTCATTTTTTTCTTATTATTATATTTCCTGAAGTTCAGTAAATATTGTCTGATATTTATTATTATTGTTGTTATTTATTTCTTCATCTTTTTGAACAAAAATAAAAACTATTTATTATTTCATATTATTTACACAATTTTTTCTACTTTTTTTGTTAAAAGAATATATATTTTACACTCAACACAACAAAACATCTTTTATTTCTCTATCTTTTCTATTATATTCTTACAGAAAAACCATTGTCTTTTATAACAAGAATCTCATCATTGAATCATTTTTTGAGGAATTTTTTTTCTTATTCTCTATTCTTAATCTATTTATTTGATTTAATAACTGAATCGTAAACTAATATAAATATATTTCAAAGAAGTTGTTTGTTATTTGAACGAAGTTTTGAAGCAATACTTTATTGAACTTTATTTTACTCTTCTATACAATTGTCTTCAGTTGGAAAGAAAACTTATTTTATATTAATTTCATTGCTTTCAACAAAATTAAAAAAACTTTTTTTGACCTAAATTTTATTGAATGAAAAATAACTTATTATTGCTTTTCTCTTTCGCTCTCTCTCTATAAGTAAATACTTATAACTTTTGTATTAATTTTCAATTAATTTTAGTTTTCAAAACATATTATTGCTTCGAGTTATTCATTGAGAATATATAAAAATATGTTTTTATTATTTACTGATTGTCTTAATTGGATTAAAATTCAAATTTAATAATCATTTATATTCTTGAGAATTGATTAGGTGTTGAAGTGTTGTTTCCAGTTTACACATTCTTCTTATTTTAATTAAAATTTTTATTTTTATAGTTCTAAACAAAATCCATGAATCTATAAAAGAAATATTTGTCAGAAAACAATTGCAATTATTTCCAAATATAAATTGAAATTTGATTGAATAGAATTGATGAGACATCGGGAGTAATCGTCGATTATTTCTATACTTCAATGAATGTCATGGGTTTGGAACAAACAATTGAACCTATCTTTGAAGCACAGTTTGCAAACCAATTGATTTTAATGATTAATTTTTTCATAAAAACCAATTTTCATTCTATCGATTCAAATAAAATCTTAATGACTGAATGTTTAATTTCAAGTTTTAGAAAAAATATATATTTTATTACTATTTTGTTTTTAAAACATCTTAAGACTCAAACGTTAATCACTTCCGCTAAAAGACAATTTTGATAAGACTCAGGAATGAGGAAGGGGTTGGGGTCAGTGTGTGAATCTGCTAGTATTTTGTAAAACCTATCTTGGCCATTTAATAGACTGTATTGATCACAAATATTCTTTTATTATGAATTCAGAAAACTTTACATAAATTCTGACGAAATAAAATACTATAAAACTAAGTGATTCCACACAACATTCTTATTTCAATGGAAACGATTCAATGGATTACTATAAAGCTATTCAGTCGTCCAAACACTTCCACATCCCTGAAGACAATGAGCCAAAGTATTAAAATAAAAGACTAAAACAACTTTATTTTTATGATTACAGTAAAAGCTATGACGAAGACTTAGACAGTATTGGGTTCTGCCTTGGGTTCGACCAATTGACCTGTTATGGCCTTAGTATCAAGTGATACACCTTATGATAGCATCACATACTGTAAAACACAAAAACCTATTAGGAGTTAATGACAACCATTAAATCAAAAATTAGTTATTTATTAAACTTTTATTTTTAAACAATTGTTTTGAAAATGAAATCAAAGTCATTAAACGTTAGAATAATTTATTATTAATAAAAAATTCAAATATTATTAATAATTTATTTTTTTCAAAGAATAGATAATAAATTATATTTTTTAATGAATAGAAAATTCCGGCCATTAGTATGAACTTCCATTAGAAGGAATAAAGTATTGGCATATTTCAAATCTACAACTGCGGCAATGAAAACATTTTATAAAAATTAATTAAATCGTGAACTTTATAAAAATATTCAAGTTAATATTTCTTATTCATTGCCGAAAACACAAATTCTTTTTTATATTCCAGAAGAATAAAGTTATTATTTATTAGAAAAAAATTTAATTTATATTATAAAATGTATGATTTGAGGCCACTTTCACATCAAAAAGGGAACAAACAAACTGATGATATTTCAAATCTAAAGCTAAATTAAATGAAAGAGATATCTTTTTACAAATGTGTTTGAAATAATTAAGTTGTATTCATAAATATATTTGTTTACCTTGTTTAATAAATATATTATAGTTTACTAAATTAATTTTCAGTAATTACTAATTGTCTTTTAAAATAACTGTTTAATACATTTCTTATTAATGTCTTCAACAGCTTTTGCTACAAAATGTTATCATTCTATAATTGCTATCATTGCTATAAATCATCCCTTTCTTATAATTCTAGTGCGAAAAAATCTATAGAAAATATTAAAAATTTTAATCCTGAAATTTTGTTGCACTCATTTTTAAGCTAATTATATGCTCAGACGATCTGATAAAACGGAATTATATGTCAAAAATGGATTTTTAACGCGTTTAAAATTTATAACTATTGAAAAATTTAAAGATTTTGAGTAATTTTTTGTCTGAAAACTATTTTTATTTCATTTAATATCAAATGATATTTATTCTAAAAAAGCTTCAGATTTTCATAATTTTTGATTAATCGTATAATTTATTTGATTTAACTTTTTTGATCACTAGATTTCTATCGTTCCGACTCTAATAAAATAATTTATAAATTAATTAAACTCTATTTTGAATATACTTTATATTATAATATAATTTTTCTATTTTTAAACCTGAAAATGTTATCAAATTAACAGCAATTGAATTAAAATTCCTCACAGAATCCGAATCATTTGTCTGATTTAGCCTAAAGTAAATGTCTATAAATGAAAATATACGTTAAGTTGTCTACCCTTTCAATGATAAGTCATCGGCGGTTAATGATATTGATATTCTCCAAAAGTTATCTAAAACAAAATCAATTTATATTTGTTTTTAATTTAGAAATGAAAATGATTTTTAAATGCAATTAAAAAATAATTTTATTTCAAAATGAATTCGACGATGAGATACGTTAATCTGAAATTATGATGATTTCGATAAGTTCTCAGACGAGACAGTTATTTCATATAAATTATATTTATTGACAGTAGAATCACACCAGAGATGCGAAGAAGATGGGATTTTTGATACAGACCGGAATGCCCTCGTTTGGCCAATATCCTCTAGATTGCTCGGGAGGGTATAGCATCCGCTATAGCAACTTTTAGAAAATAACGCCGATTTCGGAATATCCTGTTAAATTCTGTGAAAAATATCAGAATTTTCTCAAATTCTTGTTAAATTTGGTGAAATTCTATTAAATTCATACGGAATTCATTATAATTACAATGACACTCAGAGTGCGTTGGCCGAGAGGTTAACACGCTTGCCGGTGGAGACTGGGTTGTGTGTTCGCATCCCGACCGACCCAATCTGTGTTCATTTCGGTTCCCGGTGATTTCATCGCGAACATTACATTGCGAACATTTTATCGC
The DNA here is from genome assembly GCA_034693365.1 of Liacarus xylariae. Classification (NCBI taxonomy): domain Eukaryota; kingdom Metazoa; phylum Arthropoda; class Arachnida; order Sarcoptiformes; family Liacaridae; genus Liacarus; species Liacarus xylariae. Next base: position 12,220 of record JAQFXN010001382.1, read on the forward strand.
GGAGATCTCATCGCAGACATTTTATCGCGGAGATCTCATCGCAGACATTTTATCGCGGATATTTCATTGCGGAGATCTCATCGCAAAATATCACAGTTGTTGAAGTTTAAATCTAGTCTTGAATGAACCCTTTAGCATTTTCACCGATTACCATTATAGGATCTTAGCACAAATAAACTGATACATGAACTGAACATCCAATAAAAACAATGAAATAACTTTGAAAAATAACTTAATAATTTCGTCTAAAAACCTATACATGCCCGACAACCTATAAATTTGACCGGCGAAAATGCTAGGTGGTTTATTCAAGACTAGATCTACCCTTCAACATCAATGATATTTTGTGATGAAATATACTGCGATGAAATCTTTGCGATGAAATCTCCGCGATGAAATGTTCGGAAACGCAGTATATCACATTTGGTTTAGTCAAACACTTTATGGCATGAAATTTCCTGATCTAGGGTTAGGGCAAAATCTAGGTTAAATTCTAGTTTATTTTGTGTAGAGTATATTAATTGCTTAATAAATGGATTTAGTAGATTTGATACTATACATGTGAATACAGAATGTTAATATAAATTATTAATAAGCACTGAAAATCAGCTTTAGTTGAGTGTACTGCCAGGGTAAATAATAAGAATTTCATTTCATTCTACTAAATTTTTGTGAATTCTTACAGAATTCGTCGAATTTCTTTTAAATTGCATAATTTTTAATTAAATCATGTAAGAATTTGAAGATTTCAAAATACCAACTGACCCCCTGTCCAATATTTGGCAGATTTGTGACGTCACAGCTCGGAATACACCCTAGGCTTCGCCAGCAACCAATACCCCTTGACATTTTCAAGTCTCCGCATCCGCAATATTTGCATATCTGATTTGGAATTTTTTAATCTGTTTGATTTCTAAATAATTAAATTCTATTAATTACATTAAATTAGTTCATCAAATCTTCTGCTTATGGATTAAAAACTCTAGTTTATGATTAAAAATATAAAATCTCATTTTTATAAATTATAATAATCACAAAAATTTATGTCAAATTATCAAAAATACCACTTATTGTAAACAATTTAAATTGTGGTTTATTGTGTCCCTGAGTTCAATTCGAAATACATCATTCATTGCTGCAAATATCAAAGTAAAAACTACTTCTATTAAAAAATCTACACACTTTAAAACATCTGCACTTTAAAAAATTTGAAAAATATCTTGGTTATGTGCATGTTGTTGCAGAATGCTCAATTTTGTGTGAATATATTCCCGAATAAACTTCTGAATTTTGCATTATTTTCCAATATATTTAATACATTAATAGGATTAAAATCATTAGAGAACAATGCAATTAATGAATAGTTGACCATGGTGTATATTTATAATATGTACATTGAAGATTAAATAGTTTATTAAATGATTGTACAAGGAATTTATAATTTTATCCCAACCCTTCCCTATCTGATCACTTATATTTTATTTTTCATCTTTGGTTTGAGTGCCATATTTGTGCTCATTATTCAGTAGTTATTTAATCATAAATTAAATATAAAATATTTCAAAGAAAAATTTATTTATTATAAACAAAACGATTTATAAATTACATGAAATATAACAAAACAACAAAATACACAAAACAAGACTTTTTTTTACTCTTATATATAATTTTTCAATTTTTATTTTAAACTCAAATATAAAAACTGTCAGAATTTGTGCAGTTATTGTAATTCCAAAACAGTAAATTATAACCTAATACTTAAATTTATATAGAATTGATGTCTTGAGTGAAAAGATTTGCATATTTGACAAAAGAAAATAATTTGTTTTATGACTCGGATTACCCTATTTATGATTGAAATATTTTTTAATTTTTTTAATACCCTTTTATTCGCTATAATTCTTTATATTAGCATAAAATAAAGTCCAAAATACGGTATTTTATAGAGTATTGAGAGTATGAGTTAAGCTATAAATTATTTCATACATAATATTTCAGTACTTTTTTTATTCAGTCAAAAATCTATTCAGAAACAAACAATTGACTGAAGAAGTTTCATAAATCATTGAGAATATGCAGAGAAGGGAAACCTAAAACACAACATCAAAAACAATTTTAATACCGATGTCTTTCTCCATCGATAGCTTTAGTTTAAGTCCGGGTTAATTGAAAAACAAATAAAAGTTTAAAAAAGAATTTTGAAAATGATTTGATTATTAGATGTCTGGAAAATACTTGTATTACATAACCATAACTTTTACTGCCATTCATTGACTATAATTTAATTACAGGTAATTCCATACAAGACTTGAATTATAAAGAGTTAGAATTACTAATAATAGTAATTGAATGAGTGCTCAGTTTAATAGGAAATGTTTTATCGGTTGAAAATTTGAAGTTATTTTTATAATATATTCAGACATAGAGTAAAAAATAACTTCACTTGACTTCTCCTTGACTTTCAGTACTATTGGATTGTGTAATATCGAGTTTTCCAGTTATCTGGACCAGTACTCTACCACCCATTCCCATCTATCCTACCATTACCTGCTGTGCTGTGTTTGCTTTCATTCCACTAAAACCTGATTTAATTCATACGAATTTCAAGTTTAATCTTTTTCAAAAAGTGTTTTCAAACTTTTTTATATAACTCTAAAGTCATTAATTCGACACATTATATGTCAATAATTAATTGGATGCGAGTATTCTGTCTGTCATTTGACATAATTTATTTCAATAAAAATTAAAAGATTAGACGTTTATCACAAAAATTCAAACTTAAAAATAAGTCGTAGAATAAATTTTTGATAAGAATAAATTCTAACCAGTATGACTTTTTTTATTAGACCATTGAAAGTGCGCCCAAACTACTCCCATCTGGATATATACAAAGCTAATACATTACTTAATTGCTAACAGATTGGGGTCTAATAAAGTCAAGAAAGATAATGAATTTGATTGCTTTTAATTATAGCAAAGTTTAGAATTAGTATTGGATTAGATTTTTACAGCAAATGAATGATCAAATTTTAGATAACAGGAAATAATCTTTATATTTTTTTACTCTATTATTCACACTTATTACACACAAGATAAAGTGAATATACCATGGCAAATTTTTAAGCAATTTTGTTTAAAAATAAAAATAAAAATCTTTATAATCGAAGCAAACTTGTATAATCCAACACTTTTGAAGCTGAATTATTTTCTGTAAGAATTCTTTTCAGTTTTGAACAATTGTGTTAAATTATTGTAGAATTGGTGAGGGGGTAGAGGAGGATATTTTCATAAATTTCTCTGAAAATACTAAAGAATTTTGCATGAAAAAAAGACAAA
>JAQFXN010001383.1:0-15544 GCA_034693365.1 Liacarus xylariae
ACTTCTATTATTATTTGGAGTGCCAATCCAATCTGCTCTGGCCAGTAAATTGTTGAGGCCACGCATAATTGTTAAAAAAGTTAGATCTAGTATATGAATCATTAATTAATAATTTTTATGAATATTAAAGATAGTATTAGTTATTAAATAAGAAGATATTAAACAAGAAGAGCAACTGCTATGAGCTTATACAAATGCATAGTTGCTATCGGGAGTTGATAAGTAGTAGGGGTCATGATAGGGGTTGGTGATATATGAAATATATCACATTATTTTAAATCAAATTCTGTCACTTATTTGGAAGAACGCTAATCTTTTTTTCGAATGTTTATAATTTATTAACTTATTTTATTCTACAGTCTACTGGTAATTCTCAAGACAAATATTTGTGCTGATGGGGTGGTAAAGAGATTTATGGGGGTGCAAAGTATCAAAATGTAGAAATACTAATCGATTTTAAGACCTAATCCAAGTGTTCAAATGACACAATGTATAAACATATATATTTGGAATAATTTAAAAAGTACAATCTCATAACATGTTAGCTATTATTCGGCGGTAAATGGCAAGCAAAGAGCTGATCCAGATTAAAAAGTCCAGAGTCATGTATTATTTCGTTCAACGCGTGTTTATAGTGCGAAAATATAATAAGGGACCCTTATCTCCAGATGACGTAAAGTTTCATAGCCTTTAAACGTATTGTAACCTTTCACTTCAGTCCTATATCACTGTACATCATCTGCAGATAAGGGTCACTTCTTATATTTTCGCACTATATATGATGTTCACAATGATATATATATTGTGCTATTTTATCATTTGGATCAGATTAGATAAAATATATTCAATTTAAATTGTTGATAATTTACACCTTCATAAAACCACCCTAATACAATATCAGCACAAATTTTATCTTGAGAATTATCAGTAGACATAGTAGAATAAAACAAGCTAAAAACTTATGAACATTCGAAAAAATATTGGCGTTCTTCCAGAGTTATTTTGTGATTGTTCAGGTGTTTTATTTATAAGATATAGTTATATACTGTATGTTAAAGAAATTTCAATTTTATTAATAAAAACTGTTTAAACCATAATTGAACAGTGAAGTTCCGCATATAAATTATTTTTGTTAATAATTTTATTATTTAAAAATTACAGAAAATCGTTTTATTTATTCTTCTCTGATAATTAATTCATCAAATATTTCAATTAAATACTGATTTCCATTCAATGATTCAATTTTAGATCGGATTTTAATCTCCAGATCATTGAGTGAAACGATCGTGAAATCAAAACTTCCAAAAGATTTCAACTTTTTTAGTACAAATTTTTTGAGCTCAATGTCAGTTGTCTTGAGTTTAATTATACGCGCGATTGTGTCGTCCTCTGGATGTGTGCGCAGACTATGAATCATTGGGAACGAGAACTTGCCTTCAGTTATGTCTTCGCAAAAGGTTTTTGTATCGAAATTATTGGACTTAAGATTGAGATAATCGTCGCGTATTTGGAAATATCGGCCAAAGTATTGAAGCAGTTCTGAAAAATCTCTGTCCATTCCATCGTCACTGAAGAGTTGCATTAATCCAATTCCCATTTCAAACGTAGCCCCTGTCTTATAGTCAATCATTCGATAGTATTCTTCATAAGTTGGACAGAGAGAGGAGTCCCGCCATTCCAGTTCCAACCCCTGTCCCCTATGCATACTTAGAATGTGTTTAAGAATTATTGAAACTGATTTCGCTTTCATTTCTTGGTTTAGACCTTCGATAAATTGAGCTATGCTAAGGAAATAGACAAAATTGCCCGAATTAATGGTTTGTGCCGTTCCATAGATTAGATGTGCGGTCGGAGAACCGCGTCTGAGCTCTGAATTGTCTTCGATGTCGTCTATCAGAAGACTGGCGTTGTGTAACATTTCAATCGATTCACTCACTCTCTCGAAGTCATTACTCGATATTTTAAGCCAATGATTGAATGCTTTCATTAGTTTTGTTCGGAACCCCTTTCCGCCCAAACTGCACACATAATCATAGGGCGCGGTTAGTGTTTTGTCATTTCCTAGAATAAGTGAAAAAATTAAAATTTTGTCCATTTTGTCCATTTTGTCCATTTTGTCCATGTATAGTTGTATGTTTTTATATACGTGTTGTATATTAATGCATACAATTCATGAGAATTTTGAATTTCTTTTGTCACAGAATTTTTGCAAGAATTAAATTCGAATTGAATTTAAAATTTATCCTTAGGTTAAAATGTATTTCTCTAAATTGATCTAATAGTGGGAATATAAGCCACAGAATTATTATGAAAATCACTCATCTTTTAGGCAAAACACTGCTTTCTTTTACTTAATAAACTATATTGAATACATTACAATCAGTTGCCCCTGTGCTACAGACAAATATAAATTTTTGAACGCATTTAATTAAATAATTAGAAATTAATATAATAAATTAAATTTAATTATCACCTTCAGAAAGATTTTTTGTAACCTGGTTGTTCTTATAGTCTTCAAGTGGAGATCCTTCTTCTTTCTTCTGGTTATTTAATTGTTTTTCTTTTGAATTCAGCTCGTTATTGCCCATTGTTTTCGTGAAAGTTGTATACATTCTCTTCAACTATACAGGGTGATTGTAAATTTGCAAAATTTAATATTTTCAAATATAACGGTTTGTGTTTGAAAATTTTGAGCACCTTGCTTTTAAGTTAATAATAAATTTAATAAATTAGATAAAACTTCAACAAAGATTGTGTTTTCTGAAAAATTTAATTAATGCAATCGATTAAAAAATAACTCTTATATATGTTTTAGAATCTATATTTTCAACATTCATTAATGGAAATACTTTTTATACAGAAATAGCCAGGACTTTTCTTTATATTTATCTTGCAATATTATAAGTGCACATGTGCGCATGATTTTGTGGAACGCGGAATTATAATGTCTAATACAATATTGATATAAAATATCAAATCCAGAGATTGACATAATTTCTATTAAGAGATAATTTTTGTTTTTTATATTTAGAAATGAAATATTGTTTTCTTATGATTTAATTCGTTAATATAATTAATTAAAGACATATTAGTTAATTAAAATCATTGAAAGAAACTCGCTTTTAAAATATGATTGAAAGCAATTATTTTCCAAAAAAACGATATTTTCAACACTAGAATCCGTCACTAAAATTAGTTGAACAACATTCGTACGATTATAATAAAAAAATTTTTACCCTGTGCATGCAAATATTTCATCACCTGTTATACACAAGTAAGCAGGACTCCACTGTTAATCAGAAATGCTTTTTTAACAGAATAATCTTTTTACATCGCATTCTTTCTTATGTCTGATTTTTAAAAACTCCATTCAACCCTCAACTCCACCGCACATTCGCCTATTCAATTGATAATATTTATGAATAGTGTACGAAGTCATGTAAGATTACAATTTTATATACGCAATTTACATGTAATTTTACAAATTTTACATGACAAAAATCATATCTTACATATTTTACATAAACCCGTGCGGCGCCATCTCATAAAAATTAAAAGATTTCCCACAAAACATTTATTATTTAGAACAACATTAAATTGTTTTTATCTTTGCACAGGACAATATTCTCAATATATTCAAGAATTCATTAAAACAAGAAACTTTCAAATTCAAGAATTGATAAATTAGTAGAGGTACAAAATTATTTTCAATCAAATATTATGATTCTAATTATCAGTGATTTCCTTTAAGCCTGTCTTTAACACGTGACATGCACTAGTGTACAATATTTTGTACTATAATATATTTGGCCACAAATAGCGTATTCGGCATATTATACCTGCGCTCATGTCTAGCCATTGGTTCGCTGTTTTGTACTATAATATTGTACACTAGTGCATGTCACGTGTTAAAGACAGGCGTAAGGAAAGCCACTGCTAATTATCATGAATATTCAGATTTGTGTTATTTTGAATATTTGATTGAAGACGAATATGTGGGTGATATTGAATTGATTGAATAAATATAATTTTGTAATAAATAAAATATTTTACACAATATATTGTAATTTTACGTAAAATATCGAACACTATTTAGGAATCAGGGATGTCGAAGGTCCAAAACGTTAGGGGGAGGGGTCTGACTTCCAATATAAACACGGGCAGATAAGGGGTATAACCACGTGTCTTGAAATTTTTTGCAAAAAAATATAGCTGATTTTAATTTTGAGCTGAACACAATTTTTTATTAAATTTTATCTTTACTTCCAAGTTGGAAATTCCACATAATTAAAACCATACCAGGCCCATAGTGCAGAGCCTTGAGCGTCTCCTAGGCCCATAATTTTTAAACCTGAGCCTGGGCCTCGTGAAATTCTGTGAGCCTCGGCCTGGCCTGGAGGCTCGAAAAACCCTTAGAGCCTGGCCTCTGCTCATCTCTAGATGAATCTATTAGACTAGTAATTGAATGTGGGCTTAACTATATTTTATAAATGATATTAATTTATAAATAAATATTATATTTAAACCAATGAATCCAATGGAATGGAAACCGGTTTAAACTGTTTATATTCATCGTTAGTAACATTTTTCGATGCAATAGATTGTGATCCAGAGCTTTGAAAAGTGGGCACTTATTTGAGCACTAATTTCCAAACATTACAATACATGACTTGAGCTCAAAGTTATAAAAAGTTTATTATTTTTCAATTGATTTGAATTTGTTTGCATTGAATGAACAAATGAACGACACATTAGTGTTGGACACGATATCATCGCTGAGACCGCTGTCGATGTGCAGTGTCTGGAATCGACCCAATCATGTCTTGTTTCAAACGGCAAATGTCTTCCTTCTTATGGCATATTTGGCCACAAATAGCGTATTCGGCATATTATACCTGCGCTCATGTCTAGCCATTGGTTCGCTGTTCTTCTCGTTGTGGGGTTGGATAGTGTTGTGCGAATCGGATCTAATTGTCTGGAATGCAGTCTTCACTGCAATCAATGGGTTTCACATCATTTCAATTGTTTGGAGATTACATCCATTTATTAGGTTTGACTCGAATTTCAATTAATCAAAGCAATCCAACTAATAGTGATGTATCGGTGCTATACATAGGTTTCCACACGACGTGGAAATGGTGTACAGAGATCTGTTCCAACCATTGAGAGTATCGCGCAATGCATTTAAAGCCATATACTTATGTACGCGAGAAATACAAACCCTTAAGTCTAAAGACGTTTACGCCATCGAAGGTCGCACTCGAGTGGACAGACTATCGCTTCTTCTGTCCGGAAGAGTCTCTATTATAAGGGGCGGACAGACACTGCACATCATAGACAGTCACCAATTCTTAGACTCTCCCGAATGGTTTGGCGTCGGCTCTCACGAGACATATCAGGTCTCGATTGTTGCGTTAGAAGAATCTCGTCTTTTGGTTTGGAATAGAGATAAACTCAAACTCTCCATCTCTTCTGACCCTTACTTACAGACAGTTCTCGACAATATTCTCGGCAGAGATGTCGTCAAAAAATTACTTTTAGTCACCGATTCTGTGGGCAATCAACACACCGGCGCCGGAGAGCGAACCAAACTTATTGTTCCCACACATCGGGCAATGGATCAGCTCATCAAACGAAGTCCAGTCAATGGCAACGGTTAGACAACTAATCAGTCGATAGGTTTATATAAATTGATTGAATGAACTTTTATTCATTTTTAGATCCAAATGTAAATTGTTTTTGGAATTTGTCTCGAATTAGTGAATCAGACGCCGAAACCTGTGTTTGAATGACATCTCATTTGAAACTCATTTCGTTTAAGCAATCGATTAATGCATTTCTTAATACATTTTTATTATTATTCTAGAATCAAATCTATTATAGAAATAGCTTTAAAATATAATTATATCAATTGATTTATGCATTTTATTCTAATTTATTTATATATTTATTCATTAATTTTATTTTTTAAAACTTTAAATCTTTTTATATTTTACACCAAAAAAATCGTTTACTTTCTATTTATTAGAAATAATGTCCGAAACAATGAATTTAAAAGCCTTTAATTGTGCCATAATTTAAGATTAAACAAACAAATCTCTCAAACTATACTCAAAAACAATTTAAATTTGAATTAAAGATTACTTTTACAGCAGTTATTAAAATAATAAAAAGTTTATTTATTTAGAAATCAATTCAATATTTTTCCATATTTTTTGATAAATAACTACAAATTTTTCATATGTTTTCAAACATTCCAGTAATGGATTTAAGAATTTAACTGAATTTCGTTTTAATCATTTGAAAATAATAATCTACAGTAGTAATAATTAATAAGCAAGGATAATTTTAAAAAGATAATTAATTGAGATAATGTGTAAATAATTCTAATTTTCATCCTTTAATATACCCTTATTTTAAATATTTTATTTAATATAATTTATTGAATTCCAAGTTTTGTTTTTTCAAAGATATTACTAAATGCTAATTTTTATGAATAACTAATTGTAAACTTGAGATGACGCTATCAAATGAGTTCATGAAACAGTTATTCAGTTCTCTACCATATGTGGGGGTGAAGAGCGACAATGTCTGATAAGTGGGCCTATTATAATTTATAGTATAATTGTTTCCAAATTATTTAGTAATGATTAAAGTTAGGAATTAAACGCGCTTACAATTAAAAAGTGAGCGTGAAACAAATTAAAATAAACAAGTCTGAGAATGCAGTTAAAAGGTTTTTATTTAAGCAATATTTAATTGTTTTAAACACCAACTTAATTATCGACTAATTATTAAATTATAAAAGAATTAAAACATTTTAACTCCATTCTAAACTTAATTCTCTAATTTGAGGAACGCTCACTTTTTTTTAATTGTAAGTACTTTTTAAACATTTTTTATTCCCAACTTTTGTAATGATTTTAATTTAATTTTATAAATGTTTTGACTCTTTATTTTGTTTAGAAATTATTTCTTCGATTGTTTAAAAATTGCAACTATAGTTAGGGTTTAAACTTCAATAATATTCTGTTACTTAATATGTGAATGGATGCAGTGATGTCTACTTTAAGAGTACATTACAGTTAGTGTTGCCAAACCTCCAAGGAATTGTGGATTTTGACCATACTCCAGGTTGAGGTCTTACCTTAATCCTTAATACTCAAGGAAGAAATTGAGACCACAGAAATTATAGAAATATTTTGCTATAAAGTATAAACTCTAACTAAGTTCTAAATTTGATTTCTTACGTCTTCAGAAATGATAAAATATAGTTTTAAAATTAATAGAATATTATATAAACAGTTGTAGATATAAATAATATTAAAAAATTAAAGTCAGGCAATAATATGTCAGGCAAAATGTTTAAAAAATTTTCAAAGAAAAATGAGTATATAGATTCGTCTCCACCACCAGGAGTTATATATATATTAATGGTGCATTCTTGTTTAAAGTTTATTTTGTTTCAATTAAAGAAAATAAAATTTAAGTTAATTTGATTTTACAGTATTAGTTTTATAATAAATCAAAAATTCATCGAAAAATTAAAACGATATTTTTATAAACTAGTGTTTAAAGAATACTGACTCAAAAGTTTGGTTCACAATAAAGGTTAAAATTTCTCTGGCCTTTCCCTTCCCTTCCATTATGTAAAAAAATTCAACCGTTCCATTCCCTTCCCTTAAATTTTTTTCAACCCTTTTTCCCTTGATTGAATTTTTTCAACCCTTACAGACTCTCAAGAATTTTCGTCTTAACCCTTAGAAACCATTTCCTTCTACTAATTTTAATGATTTTAACGAGAAATGTGCAAAAAATCAATACAAAACATAGTTTGAATGAATGAACAATTTTTTCTTCAACCCTTCTCTTCACTTAACCTAAAATTTTTTTCAGCCCTTCCATTCCTTTAACATTATCAAAAAATCTCAACCCTTCCTTTAAGGGTTGAGGGACTCTTAAGGGAAGGGTTAAAAAGTGTGATCTCTAGTACACAACATAGGAAGCCAAGGTTAGCCAAATCAGGGGGTATATGGGGTTATTTTAAGAAAAATTTGCTAAAAATGTCAAATTGAGCATAAAATGAAAATACAAAAAGGCGAGCAGGTTAAAAAATGCATTCGACTAAAATGTCAGGGATAGGTATTTTGAAAATGTTAGATACAGTGAAGATATCTGGCTATGCCATTGAACTGGCTTAATAAAATAGACGTTTCACTCGTAGCTCAAGGAAGTGTATTTTCCATTTGGTAACACTAATCAGAGTAGTGTATGATTTGTACACAATTTGTGATGATTTTTGTTTTACTGCAAAACTTGTGTTCAGTCATCGAAACGGAAGATATGAAACAATTTGAATGAAATATTAGAAACATTTAGTGAAACAAAACAATCTCTAATCAAAGCATAATATAGATTGAGATCAATATCCAGACAGTGATGTCTGTCCGAAGTGGAGGTCTTCTGCCAACGCATTACTCGCGAAACTCGAATGGTTTGATAACTGTGTCGAACACCAGTTCCCGATCTATACTACGAATACGTGAGAAGTATTTGTTGGTCGTAGTGGTGGTGGTCTTCATAGTGTTCAGTGTAGTTGGAGTGACATTCCTGCCCGAACTTAAAGCTAGTAATGTCTATAAATATATAAAACCCGCCGACAGTTTAGGACCCGATTTGTTGGGTTTAGTGCCGCCAATTGAGTCGCATGTGATCGGAGGCCATGACTCGCATACGGCCAGAGCTAAGATGGAGGACAAGGAAAGGCTCAAAATGAAGATCAATGAAGAATTAAATTATAATATGAGTCAAATTAGAGCTGTTTTGCCCAAACCTCATGTCAACGGATTAGTACCCGAAGTGACGCTCAATAATGCAAATAATGTTAACAATTGGACACCACTTGTGTTGCCCAGCGGTGAAGACCCGGACCCAGAGGTGAGGGGGAAAAGAGATTTTATAAAAGAGATGATGAGAGAGGCCTGGATTAACTACAAGACCTATGCCTGGGGTGAGAACGAACTCAGACCCATCTCTAAAAAAGGACATTCGGCAGGAATTTTCGGGAACACAAAAATGGGTATTGTTTTGGACTAATGTTTTGGTTCAGACATTAATTTATGGATTAATTGATTGAAAGGCGCGACAATTGTTGATGGAATGGACACACTTTGGATTATGGGTATGAAAGACGAGTTCAAAGAAGGACGGGATTGGGTCGAACACAGTCTCAATCTGGAAGAGGCCAACAGTGAAGTATCGGTTTTTGAAACTATAATCCGATTCGTTGGCGGACTTCTGACGTGTTATGCCTTCACTAAAGACGATATGTTTTTAGTTAAGGCCAACTCTATTGCGTCTAAAATGTTGCCCGCATTCAACACACCCACAGGTATACCACACGCTTTGGTCAACCCCACCACCGGCAACAGTAAGAACTATGTCTGGGCCTCACAATCCAGTTCTATACTGGCAGAGGTCGGGACCCTTCACTTGGAATTCCTTTATTTGAGTGACATTACGGGCGACAATACATATAAAGACAAAGTAATGAACGTCAGGCGTATTCTCAAATCACTGCCTAAACCACACGGAGGTCTATATCCCAACTATATTAGTCCCAAAACAGGAAAGTTCGGACAGCGTAAGCCATGTTCTATATTTATAAATATATTAACAAAAATATTTCCAATCCTTTCATAATATTTTCAGTAATTTCGTTCACATTTTCCCTAAAATATTACAATTTTTCTCTTTTAACGCCTGTAATAATGTTTAGACTGGAATTGAAGGCATTGTATTGAATGCCATTGAATTGATAGGCATATTATAATTCTGCTCCTTTTACAATTTCTACCTATAGGGCCTCCGGGCCCTCAAATCAATCAAAAAACAGATGCATTTAAAACAATACATTTTATTATTGCAAATAAATTCAAAGATTTTGCAATAATTGCACAGGAATTGCATTTTGTATCACAATTTTTATGAATTCAAAGTTGGGTTATTGGGTACTTTCTTTCTAACAAACACTGTCTTTGGATCGATTATATTAGGACCAAAGGGAGCCAATCTCGGTGAGGACAGGACCTGGTGAAGGTATAGGAGGGGTATTTTTTAAAAATTTCCTCTAAACATAAGGAGATATAATATCGAGCATAATATGAAAAATTCAAAGTAAAATGTAAAGTAAAAATTTAAAACAAAAATTTTGCTTATTTTGCAGAATTCTCGAGACAGGATTATTTTGCCTATACCTTCTTAGCTACCCCTGGTTTAGCTTTCCTCAAAATGTTTTAAAAGCATCAATGATCTGCACTAATTAAGACGAGGATTTCTAGAAGAAGCGTCCAATCCGGATTACCCCTAGCGTTTTGGCCGGATTGGCTCTCCACGAAATCTTCTAAGGGATAAAGGTTTTGTGAATCTAGGGATGCGCAAAGGGCGAAATGTAAGGGTTTTTATAGGGCAATTAATTAAATATGACGTAATTTAACTAATTCTGGTCTAATTGACGAATTTCTGTTATTTTACTAAGAATTTAGACAGATTTTCACTGAATATTCTAAAAACGGCGCCTTGGGCACAGTTTTTTCAAAATTTTGAGCGCATAATATCTCAAAATATTTCATTTTTCATCACAGGAGGTATTAGGTCATTTTTCAGAGACGGGGGTATTTTGACTATATCCCCTATTGTGAAGCCCTATCATGCCAAAGGTCACATTTTGCTATACTCTTATAGAGTTCATCATGATCGTGCAAAATTCGTCGAAATGTCCTCGCTTAGACCCCTCCTCCCTAGCCTAAATTGGCAAAATCCGCCATTTTATTTAGTATCAAAACCCGCTATGTCGCTTAAAACCTTCGATATCCCTGGTCAGGGATTATTTTGCAAAATTCCGAGACGAGAGGTATCCCTTGACAAACCCTGATTACACCTACATTTCACAACTTTCTACTTATGTGTTATTGCAATACAATTATTGAAAAATTTGAAAATTGTTTCATTAAATGCTGTTTCGTCTCAATTATTAATTTCTATTTTAATTCATTCTAAATTTTATTAAAGCACACATATCTATGGGCGCATTGGGAGACAGTTTTTATGAATATTTATTAAAAGAATGGATACAATCGGGAGGTAAGGACATGGAGGCCCGGAAGATGTGGGACGAGGCTATAGATGCTATTGAAAAGAATTTGGTGCAGAAGTCTGTGTCCGGTTTCACATATTTAGCTGAAATGAAATACGACAGACTCGAGCATAAGATGGATCATTTGGCCTGTTTTTCCAGTGGACTCATTGCACTCAGTGGTCAATCACTAGATCAGCAGCAAAAGGATCATTACCTGGAATTGGGAGCAGAAATCGCCAGGACTTGTCACGAGTCCTACGACAGAACGCCTACAAAAATCGGTCCCGAATCGTTCAGATTCAGTGAGAACGTGGAGGCCAAGGCTGTCAGGTCTGCAGTCAATTGTATTCAATTTTATTTCAAACTCATTATTAATAATTGTTTCAATTGATAGACCAAATGAAAAGTATTACATCCAAAGGCCTGAAGTGATTGAGGGCTGGTTTTACATGTGGAGAGTGACCCACGACAACAAATATAGGGATTGGGCCTGGAGTGCGGCACAGGCTATACACAAATATTGTCGAACAGACAGTGGATATACAGGCATTAAAAACGTTTACGACATTAACAGTCCTAAAGACGACGTTCAGCAAAGTTTTCTTTTGGCCGAAACTCTCAAATATTTATATCTAATCTTTTCGACCGACGATTTGGTCTCATTTGACGAATGGGTATTCAACACCGAAGCACATCCTTTGCCTATTTTAGGCAAAAATCCTGCGTATCATAAAAAATCTTCAAATGAAAGTTAATTTTTGTGCAAATCTCGTGTTCAATCAAAACACTTAACAACAATTGTGACAACAGTTTTATTTGTTTTTATCATTTACTCAATCAATCAATGATTGTTGGATTGAATGATTGCTTTTAATCTATATTAGATTGAGATTAGATTTATTTATAAAATTAATTGGATTTGAATTTTAATAAATGTAAAAAAATCTTAGACTAAAATCATTTTCTCAATTAATTTTGTGGACAAAACATCGGTTAAACAAATTTTGAATCGCATTCGAGACTAATATTCACTGAAATCTGAGAATTCATTTAAGAAAAAGTGCACAAAATATTCGACAAATCAACAAAAAAAAACCGAATACTTCTTTGGGCAACAGAATGGGACCAGAATTTTAATAAAACTAATAAATAAAATTAAGAACTTTTTATTTGAATAATAATTATAATTTAAAAACTTATGATTATTTGACACTTTATTAGTTATAACTTTAATTACTGTACATTTTTTGAAATGTGTTTTCTGTAAAAATTCTCGTTCCTCTCTCTCTGTACATGTGTTTAATTGTGTTTACAATAGAATCGAATCAATAATTATTACACATTTTTAGATTAATTTCATTTTATATTATTAATGTGTTGTTGGCGTTCAGTTAATGTATGTTTTTATTATTTGTTGTCATTAATCGCATAATTAGAACAGCAAAAGATGTTTAATAACAATAATAATTAAGAATTTTTGTTTTCAAATCAGGTCTCAATTGTTTTTCGGAATCGTTAGTAATCGTAAAGATTTTTTGTTTTTTGTTTTTTGCTTAAATCTATAAAAACTAAGTTATAATCGAATAAAATTGAAACAAAAGCTGCGAAACTATAGAATCGGTGTTTTGACTATTGAACTGATTTTGGAATAACTTTTTGCTAAAATTAAAATCAATTTAAAACTTGAACTGAGGATTGTTTGTCGAGTCGGCCGCAGATCCAAACGCAAACTCATTGTTCTCGTCCACTGAGGGAGCGATCGCTGATTCTTCGTCTTCAGTACCGAAATATCTTTCGATTATTTCGAACGCCTTTTGATAGATCTCTACGTTTTCATGCGATTGCAAAAACTCTATTTTGTCCAGTCCTACACAACACAACACAATAGATTAGAATATAATACAGTTTGAGTCAAACCAATCATAACATACCATAACATTCTTCGATCCTAACGGCGAACTCATTCACTCCATTACCGTTGGGTCCTTTGGATAGGACTTCGCCTAATCTTAAGATGTTTTCAATGCCATTGAGCGCCACCTGAATTATTTTGGGGTCCATTACTGTCAACAGTTCACAGAGGGGTGGAATACATCCCTGTTCTACTAAGAACTTTATCTGTTCGGGTGAGCCCCCGCTGGTGGCATTAGTGATGGCCCAGGCGGCCTCCTTGCGCGTCTTGAACTCAGCCCGCGATAGGATTTCGATTAGAATCGGAAATATATTGGCGTTAATCACGGCTTGGATTTGCTGTTTATTGCCGGCTGTGATGTTGCTTATGGTCCAACACGACTCCTTCCGAATAGACTCCTTCGTGTAGGACAGGAGGTGTAGAAGACATGGCAAAGCATTGCAATTGAGAATCACTTGAGTTTGCATATCATCGCCGGTCACTATATTTCCCACTGCTCTCAATGCGGCCGAAACCACGCTTTGGTTCGAATGCATCAGTAGTTCGACTAAACGACGACAAACGCCCGCATCTATTACTGCCTGAATCTTCTCATTAGGCCCATCGCTCAGGTATGACAGCGCCCAACAGGCGTCGGCTAACACATCACTATCACTATGAAAGAGAAGTCGCGCCAAAACGGGTAAACACGGACTCACTGTCTCGAACTGCGGCGGAGGGTTTTTACCCCTACACAGGTTGGACAGCGCCCACACGGCGTTGCGGGTCATCGAAATTCGCGAAGACTTACTGAGCAATCTATGGGTGCAATCAATTAATTATAATCAAATCCAATATTTAAAGCACATATACGTACTGAAGCAAAGGCATGAGAGCACTGTTACTCAACACATAATCCCTGCATTCGGGCGAATCTCCGGCGATGTTTCCGAGAGCCCAAACCGCCTGTTCCTGAACGTCCTCATGTGTCGACTCTAACAAATGTATAAAAACAGGTACAGCGCCGGCCTCTATCACCATTCGGGTCTGGAGTGAAGTGCCGGATGCAACGTTGGTCAGAGCCCAGGCGGCCTCGAACTGCAGCACTGAGTTGTCGTCTCTGTGCAAAAACTCCACAAATCGGGGAACAATTCCGGTCTGAATCACCTCATCTATCGGTGGATTGGGTTCTGTTCAACGAAATCATTGTTTAGTTTTATTTCGATTCAAATCTTTTGATTTCACGAATAAAATGTATTTTAAAATTAAAACTAAAAAATATAATAAATTAACGCAAAAATCAAAATAAATGACAAATAATTAAAACCTTTTGACAAAAGTTTTCTAAATTTTTGAGTTGCGATGAGTTGTTGTTCGACATCATCGGTATAGAGCGCGGCCACCATTTCCTGAGTGATCACTTGTGCGGCGCCCACACCGCTCTCGTCCAGGCCCTGAGCCCCGGGCGGCCACTCGTCGCCGGTTTGGCTCAGATTCCTTCGCTTACATAATTCGCTTTCCCTCTTCTGTTTCCTCAGTTGAACGCCTTCTTCTTCACGCCTTCGACGCAATTCCTGTGCGTCCAGACCTGTGTTCTTATAGCGATACCGATGAGCACCGGTATTGCCGGCGCCACCACTGGACGCACCACTCGCTGACATAGCTTTTGTTCAATAATAACTGCAATTATTTGTGATTAAAAACAATTAATTGATTGCAAAAAATGTGATTCAAATGGAAGTAAACATACAATCGATTTATGACTTATTGTATAAAACTTTAGATTATTTGATAAACGATTCAATTATTTGGTGTTTAAGACAATAAATAATTAATTGAATTGAGATATCAATTGACTATTAGTGAACCGAATATTTAAATCCAATTCAAAGGCATTACTCATCAAATGAATAATCAGTTGGTTATAGCGTTTCTAACGTTTGTATTGTATTGTATTATAGCATTGACTCCAATCGTATACAACGTATAAAACGTATCGCACATGAGATGGCATACAGTCTTACAACTAAAGCACTGTCTAAGCACTACACCAGAGTCACCATTCACTCAATTCACGGAAAGCATTGCACTTTCAAAGAGGAGTCCATGAATTGCCGCCAATTGTGCACATATAGCCCTCTACTGATAGCAAATATTACTATAAATTATCTAAAATTACTACAAATTATCAAGCTACATCAATTCAATTTTAAAGATCTCACACAAAATTCAATTAGATTTTTCGAAAATATTTTATATCAATAAATCTACCATTTTACCCCTCGGTCAGCTAGTCTATTTTTGACCTAATCTCACCTAACAATCAATTCGGGTTACTATCTGGTCCACGAAAATGATTAAATATTCCTTTATTTTATATTTTCAAGGTCAAATACAACTATTTTGTGTAAATTAGAAATAAATTAGTTATTAGCAGAAAATCAAAAAATAGTTATTTATAAGACCAGAATAGTCACTATAATAGTTACTAAAAACCACTCAAATAGTTATTTATA